>BFEA01000997.1:208631-219160 GCA_003427395.1 Chara braunii
CCATATCATGGCCTGCTCTTGTTCACGTCTGTTAACTTCTGTTCCTTCCACAAAGTGAGGTGGTATATGAAGTCACGTGTTTGTATTGTAGCCTCCGGTGATAATCTACGATTCTACAGGGCTTCAGCCTGGCGACCCGCCACTTTCTCTTTTTTTTTTTTTTTTTTTTTTTTCCTTTTTTTTTGAAGCAAGGCCCGTTGTGCAAGGCCTGTATCCTGGTGGTGGTAAGAGAACCACCGGGATTGAGGCTTTGCCTGGGTCGCTCCATCTATTGGTGGGGAGCATCACCTGCTGGAAACCGGGTCCAGCGTCCCTGAGATACATTCTTTCAGAACAGTACATCGTTGAAAGTGACGCCATTTTGCTGGAAACCGGGTCCAGCGTCCCATATGCACTTCTACTCTTCCCACGCAAAAGCTGCAGCAGGGTCAGGAATGGAGAGGAGCACTGGGGGGCACCAGTGGGGTCCACCTCCATCTCCTGACCCCTGCCGTCCACCGGCTATCCTCACGGCGCCTATTGTGTTAAGCTAAGGTGAATTTAAACTGAATTTAAACTGAATTAAACTGGAGCAATTTGCAGTAATTTGCAGTAAACAAGATTATCAGAGTTCTCACAGTATTTTGTCACAATTTAGCTAATCAGCCGTTCTGGCTACAGCAAACATCCCCATCACTTCRCCGGGAGGCGCCGTGGAAGGTGCCGCCCTTGTGCTGGAAACYGGGTCCAGCGTCCCATATCAAAAACCGTCAAAACCATCACTACCTTGCCTATCCTRCYGCTGGGCCGAGGATCTGAGGGAGGCRGAGTCTGCGAGTGATTGTGGGCCCAGCAGCTGGCTCAACCAACAGAAGGGATATTSTGAGTGTTGTGTATCTACTAGCGTCTCGGCTCATGTCGCTAGTAGTGCTTCTGCCAGGGACAGCGGGTGGGGGGGAAAGGGGTCTGCAAAGTCCTGGGCTGGCCGTAGCGGGACCCCCGGGTCCACATTAATCCAGTCATGGAAGATCAACTGATAGTCCCTTGCTATTTCTTCCCGGGATTCTGCACCCCGGTTGGCTCCGGACCATTTTATCTCAGCCACCCATCCCTTCCCCTCTCCCCCAAGCCAGTCCTTGCTGAATCTGGAGATAATCTTGATCATGTCCCCCAAGGTATACGACTGATCCAGCTTCTCTTTAGCTGCGCTCCATTGGGTTGCAATTTCATATTGAACCAGTGTTCGTATTTGCTCCATAGCTTCTCCGTCTTCTACCTGCGCCCCCTCTATCTCTAGGATGCATCGCTTCCACCATATAGTCCATAGTACGCTCCGCCTACCCAGTTTGAACATGTTTTCCACAAATGTGTTTCCCCGGACTAGAGGGTGATATCCCAAGAGAATGGCCCTCCAGTCCCAAGGCCATGTCACACCGGGAGCGATATGTCGCCAAACCCTGTCCCAGCTCCTCCATAGTAGCACTGACGCAGGGCATTGGAGAAAAATATGTTCGATAGTCTTCGCCCGCCTTGTCCCAGGGAAGCTCTGCAGGCATTTGTGGCACCATGGTAGTGCTTTCCCTTGCTGCTCTAGACGCGTATGGTCGATCAACCAGTCGTTGGTTGGTAGACACCTATGTTCAATTTGCCATTGGAGGGCTGAGATTTTGGCGGGTCTGCACCTATAGTGAGCGAACCATCGAATGGGTTTAAGCAGGCTACGGTGTATGTTAAGATGGCGATACCATCTATCCTCCACGCGGTCCCTCAGTCTACATTTGGGTCTGAACATTCGGTAGACGRATTTGGTTTTTAGATTGAGTAGAGCCAGTATGTTGTCCTCCCCTTTCCTGACCGGGTTACGTAAGTTCCATCGCCACTCTTCCGGATCTAAGGGGAGGTCCTCGATGGGGGTCATTGGGCAATACACCCTCTGGTGGCATCCCTCCTCCATAACCCGGATGCGATACACATTCTTTTGTTCTTTCCATATGAAGGGTTGATGGTTCCCTTCTAGTCTGCCGCCCTTTTGGATGGAGAAGACTTCTATTAGCACATGTCCGGGCCCAATAAGGTGCACATGCCCGACTGCTTTCTCCTGGTCGGGTAACCCCACCCAGTCTCCTTCCTTCAAGCATGGGCCTTTTCTGAGGGTGGCATACCATTGGAGGGGGAAGCTCTCAATAAGGTCGTTGAGAGCCTTCTCGGTGAGATGGCAGTACCTCAGCCACGTACTTATCCTTTCTATGCTCTTCCAGTTACCGGTCTCCTTGTCCCAAAGGTCCCCAACCCTCCGGACGCCATGCTTTACCCAGCCTTTCCACGGGGCATCCGAGTTATTCCGTACCCGCCCTCCCGCATTTGTTATTAGTCGGTTGCTGAAGAGGGGTTGCCTGAAGATCTCTTCCCATCTCTCAGGTGTTGGTCGGAGTGGGGGGGGGAGTTTCCTCCAGGTGCGTATCAGGTGCACCCATTGATTGTCGGAAGGGTCCCCGTTCCTGTACTTCCTCGGCAACCTCCAGTATCTATCTTCCAACCACACCCTAGGGTCGATCTCGGGTGGGGTTTCCGGGGCTAGGTCAGAGATTTGCGCTAGAGCCAAGGGGACCCAAGGGGATGATGTGGAGAAAATAATGCGTTGAAACCAGCGAATCCTGAGGGYTTGGAATTGTGTGGCCGGGTCCACAATTCCCAGTCCTCCTCCACTCTTGGGCTGGATCACTGATTCCCATGCTACACGGCTTATGACGTGGGACTTGTTGCTATCACCTCTCTAGAGGAAGCCCGCCAACTGTTGTTTCAGTGCCTTGATCCCCCCAGCACTTAGGGGCCATAGAATGGCTTTGTACCAGAGGGTGGCCAAAACTACATTGTTTATCACAAGTKCTCGTCCGAAGATGGAGGTGTGTTTATTGTTYCATTTTTCCAATTTGGACTGTGCCGGTCCGGCCAACCATTCATCATTGGATGCTGGCTTCCCGTTGGCGGTGACAAGTGCCCCCAGGATTCTTAGTGGATCATCATGAGAGTGCCATGTAATCCGCGGGGATTCYGGGGGTCTCCCTCCTTGATGGTGCATCCACCATCCAATCGTCTTTTGTCCCCAGTTCACAGACATATCTGATAGCCGGCAGAATTTGTTCATAAGCAGCTGGATTTCCCTCATGTTAGATTTTGTCGCGTCTATCATTGTCGTGAGGTCGTCTGCGAAAAGGGAGCAGATAGGGATAGCTTCCTCGGGGATATTAGATATCTTGATTCGAGTAAGGTTTTTGTGGTGTCGAAGGTTGGCAGACAGTGCCTCCATTATTACTAAGAAGAGGTAGGGGGCAATCGGATCTCCCTGCCTCACCGAGCGCTGAAGCTCAAATGGGGGAGCAACTGACCCATTGACTTGTACACAGGTGGTGGCATGAGTGTGGAGGATCTTGATCCAACGGCGGAAAAATGGTCCGAAGTTCATTCTCTCCAAACATCTATATAAGAAGTCCTAGTCCACGTGGTCGTAGGCTTTTTCGAAATCTATGAAAATAATGGCCGCATTGGCCCGATGTCGTCGCTCTAGCTGCACCACGTCGTTGACTAGCAGAATGTTTTCTTGTATGTTTCTATCGGAAATAAAACCGGTTTGCGCCGGATGTATGACGTCCTCCAGAACAACTGTCATACGATTGGTCAATGCTTTGGATAGCATTTTGTAGACCACGGTAAGCAGTATGATAGGTCTATAGTTCCTGATGTTCATTTTGTCCCCTTTTTTTATAGAGAAGGGATAGTACGCCTTTCTCGACGGTTTTGCCCCATTTCACCGGTCTCCCATACCTCCTGATAATATTCCCACAAGTCAGTGCTTAGATCCGTCCAGGTGGCTTCCCAGAATTCCTTGGGAGAACCGTCGATGCCCCGGGGTTTTCTCCTCCCTCATTTGGAGAGGTGCTGTCCACACTTCTTCCTTCGTTAGCTCTTTCTCCAGCATGTCATGCTGGTTCGGGGATATATGTCGGTTCATAGGTTGCAGAAAATTATTTCTCTCTCTGATCCGTTGTTCCTCATGGGGGGAGGGGATCTAAGACGTGTATAACTGTTTGAAGAATGTCCTGGTGATCAATGTGCAATGTGCTGTGTCGGTGGCAATGACATTGCTGTCCTCTGGGTCGCAGAAGGCCTCGATGACCGTCCTACGCGAACGGGTCGTGGCTAGTGAGAAAATTTGGGTATCCATTGAGGCTTCGTGAGTCAGTTTGGCCATTTTGCCTATGATCCTAATCCCTTGCCATCTATGCATTGCGTATTGTAAAAGTTGGTTTTTCGCTTCTTGGATGGAAGAAGTGAGCCGCTGACATTCTTGGGGGGAGAGGGTAGGATATAGTGACTCTACTTGTTGTTCCAGGGATATGAGCTCGTTATGTGTTGTCCTTTCCTGCTGCTGTCGTAGGGCCGCTTTGGCTTTGGCAAATTCCTTGCATTTCCTAGCTAAGAAAATTAGGYCGTTGTTGAACCACACAAGATGAGAGTTAAAGGAGTGCTTTTGATGGCGCCAGAATTCCCATTCTGAGCGAATCATCTGTACAAAGGAAGAGTCCTTTAGCAAAGAAGTGTTCAGTTTGAAGAAGCCCGACCCTTGGTCTGGTCGTTTTCTCATTGTTAATATTATTCCACAGGTCTTATGGTCCAGACCGGGGTGGGGACTGCGTGGGAGGATCAGTGCCCATCGCAAGCCCCCCTCTAGGTCGTTGGAGAGCAAAATAAGGTCGATGCGTGATTTCGATAACCGAGCAGGGTTGCTGTCTCTAACACATGTAAAAGCCCGTTCTTGGGGGTGCAAACGGCGGAACGTGTCGAAGACCGAGAGCGTCGCCCCGAGATCAGTAAGCATTTGTTCATCTTCTGCTGCCGCAAAGGAGGGGGAGTTGCAGGGCTCCATCTGTCTAGCCACCTATCAGGGGTAGCATTAAAGTCGCCTGCTATGACTAGAGGGATACCTTTCGGGACTTGCGTTCCTATCTTTCCCAGGAATTCTTTCCTTTCTCCTACTGAGTTTGGAGAGTAGATGCAAAGAATACACAACAGTTCTAATTCTAGCATACCAAGGGCCGAAGCCCACCGTCCTTCTTCCTTGTCCACAGCCCAGTGAACTGGCTGGAATCTGGAATCCGGGGGGACCCAGATTGCCACGCCTGCAGAATCAGGCCTTGGTGCATGCGCCCTAATGGCAGTGTGAGGCCAGACCTGTTTGTGAGCTCTATTATGATCTGGGGTGTCTTGCATATGAGTTTCTTGTATGCAGATCACATCTGGCCAACGGCTGCCTCCTATTCCTCTAAGCTGATCCCAGATGGCTTGTCGTTTCTCAGGTTTACAAGACGCCAAGCCGTTTACATTAATGGAGCGCAGGTCTAGGTCAGCTTAGTCCACACATTTTTTCCATGCGTGATTTCTGCAGCATAGCGTTTCAAGGTCATCCATTACTGCAGCATGTGGATAAGGTCTCATAGTGGGTGCCATTGCTTGACATCCCATTTGTCGAGATGTAGGACTCTTTTCCGAACCATCAGGCAAAGATAGTTGCAGACATCGTTCTCGGACCAAAACTCACTGACCTTAACTTTAGCACACTGTAGGTCCAGAAGAGCATTATGGCTATACCAGCCGAGGCTGGCAGACTTCCCCGGATCAAAGAGAAGGTACATGTCATTCTTTGTCATTTGTACTTCACAGTCTTCGAATCTCAAGGCTGCCTTGGCCCCAGGTGCGTAGTGCTTGGGGATAAAGGTACGCATTTGAGTAGTGAAGGCTTGGGCAATTTCCCACTTGTCACCTTCTTGGGGAGCAAATTCCCATCCGTGTAGTGTCACCCCCCCATACTCCCCTACCGGAGAGAGGCCTAATTCCCATTTCCCCTCAGTTTTCCTAAGGGGGACCACAAGCACGCCATTGGGCTTGGAGGGCGGTGTCTCAAAGAGGCCCCGTTCTATGAGCTGCCTTACTTTTAGTCTCCGGGACGTCATTCCTTCTCGGGATGTCATTCCTTCTTCCACCATTACTTTCTCTCCCTCCCCGTCCCGTCTATCTTTTGAAGAGTGAGGGTCCGTCTCGAACGCGGGGCGGAAGCCCCCGCGGGCGACTGCCAAGATCCGCTGAAAGGCTTCCGCCCACGTCAAATGGGGGGGCGGTCCGGCTGTTAGCACGGTCCTCAGGGATGGGTTGTTGTTCAGGAGTGTCACCAATTCAATGTAGGACTTATCCCAATATTCTTGATTCTCATGTGGGCAGTCCGCTTGCAAGTGCTTGAGAATCCAATCCGCCACTACCTGGACCTTCTCGTCCAGGCTCATTTCTTGCGGAGGAGCGTCCGGGTTTGACGGGTCTTTCGGGGGATCCTCCATTTCGACATCAGGGGGAAGTGGAGTTGTATCCACCTCCATTTGTTGTGCACCAAAAGCATCTGAGCAAAAGTCTGGGGCCAAAGATTGCACGTTCCCCTGTTCCGATTTTTTCGATTGTTCAGGCTGTTGTGCCTGGTTCGGGGGCTGAGGCTGCGCGTGGTCGTGCTGCGGCCGCTGCGGCTGTTGCTTTGTGTGCTGTGACGGCAAACTCCTCGCTTGCTGCTTTAGTCGCATCCCGGAGTGGCCATGCGCATGTTGTGTGTGTGATGTGTGCCGCCCTTCAGCTGCTTCCTTTTCCAATTCGTCAGCCTGTGGGTGCTGCTTCCTAGGTGGTTCCTTGTCTAATGCGCCAGCCAGCCCGAGTGTGAGCTGCCCCCCAGACTCGCCCTTGTCTAGTTCACCCACCCTCGCATGATTGTGACAATCCTTAGAGATCATATGGTGAGCTAGGGACGGTTGATCTGGGGGGACCTGCTTCGCCTCCCCATTTGTGTCCTGTCCATCTAACTGCATATGATCTGCTAAGGGGGCAAAACGATTGCCTTTGTCGTTGCTGGTCGCCGCCTCCTTGTCTGCTTCCTTCGGATCTCTCTGCAGGTTCTCCTTCTTTTTGTTTCCCACGGCCACCAAGGTTTCCTGTTTTTTGGGACCTGGGGGGGGGCGCTTCAGATGCGTTTCTAGGGATTTAGGAGGGGTCCATGTTGTTGGAGGCTGGGAGTTCTGTCGCGGCTCCCCCTGCCCCTCCCACGTCCATCCCACTACTTCCCCTTCTTTCCCTCCCGGTGTATCGATATAGACCCACCCCTCGTAGCCCGTGTCGACCGTCCACCATTTCGATCCATCAAAAGGGTCCTTCCGCAGTCGGCCTGTGGATTTTACTGTGTGAGAGGGGTGGCGAGTGCAAGCCATGTCTGAGAACAAATGTCTGTATGCTTGGCATTTGAAGCACCAAGGTTTGTGCTTGTGGGCAGTGTGGATGCGTTATAGTTTGCCTCCCACACAGAACGGGATAACGTCGTCAAGAGGGAATATGTGCTCATCTACCATGTTGATGGCAAGCATTAGATAGTCATCCCTTCGAGCCGCCTGGGGGGTAAGGGATCAATAAAATCTATCACATCATATTTTTTGGCAAAATCCTGGACGAAGGCTGCTTGAACTTCGACCGGGATGTATTGTAGCCTCCGAGTGATAATCTACGATTCTACAGGGCTTCAGCCTGGTGACCCGCCACTTTCTCTTCTCTTATTACATGTTAAGGATTCTTTATCCCACAAACTTCCCGAAGTTTCCTCTTTTTGCAGCCCTTTCTTGGGTTCTCCACTTTCACTAATTTGTGTCCCGTTTTTATATGGAAAGTAGTCCCCTTATATAAAGCACGTGGATTTCAGACGACCTTTTATTATCTGAAACACAGGCCCATAAACATGACTGCAACAAAGCGGATAACATTTTGGCTCTGGATTGACGAGCCTGAACTTCATGTGTCAGCCAACATCAGGCTTGACGGATCTCATTCCGAGGTAGCTCGTGTTTTTTTAGGGGAGACACCTCTAGACTCTTCTATCTGGAATAAAAAGAGAGTTCGCTTCCTGCCTGGTTGTTTTAGTCGGACTTGCGTAAGCAGACAGTGCCAACCACGAGGAGAGATGGAAACCAAAAGTTCCTAAACCAAGAGATATAGAAAAGTTCTCTTGCAAACATCTTCCCTCGAGTCCACATATGTATAACCATTATCAAGTACGTGTGTGTACAGCAGGCTGTGTGGGTGGGTGGCTTTGGCTGCCAGCCCTAACCAATCACAAGATGATTATCCTCCGTCCTCAACACTCGGGGGTCTCGCGCTCTCTGAATATTTTAAATCTCCTACTACTGCACAGCTACAGCTATGTGACGGAATGACTTCCCAACACTTGGACTTCCAGACCCAGCAGCCCTACAGGAATTAAAAAAAAAAAAAGAAGGAATGGTCTGTCAGACTCTATGTTTCCAAAAAGTACTCTCGCCTTCATGGGAGCCTGAACCTGACCGACTTACCGGACCCTGTGCAACTGAGACTGAACCGGCCAGAAGTGGGCATACTGGAATTTTTTTTTTTTTTTTTGGGGGGGGGGCATATTGGATCTAGTCATGGTAGCCGTCTACTTGGTCCTGGTCCCTTTCTTGGACACCTACAGCATGGAGGTTCTGAGTAGGTTCCTTGCACTCCTGACGGCCCGGTGTAAGTTCCAGTGTTCCACAATTGAAACTCTTTTTTTTTTTGCTGAAACTTTTCTTCCTCATCTATTATTCAGTATGATCCCTCTCGGTCTCGTGTCATAGGCAACCACTGTTGTCAGGGCAGTTGCTGTTAATTGTCTCTTAGGGAATCACCTACATTTTCTCTGTTCTTAAAACCTCAATCGCACTCTCTATTTTCTCTGAGGTGGCACTTTTCCACCTGTGTGCTATACCTAACGTGCTCTCGAATGCTATGTGTGTCATTCATGCCATCCATAAAAGGTGGTATCACCGATCTACGTAAGAGGAACTCGCTACCACTGACAAGCAGCAACAACTCAGAAGCATGAACCATCATTTCCTTATCCAACCCATCTCTTCAACGGTGATTATGGTTTTGAGTTTGTTCGAAGTAAACTGGGAGAGAACAATGATTGCCTGGACAAGCATTCGATGTGATATTTGGGTTTTAGGGTTTAGGTTTTAGGGCTTAGGGAGGCATGGGTATCGTTATACTTTCGAGTCTCGACTTCTCAAGGGATAATAACCGATCACCGGGCTCGACAACGCAAAATTGGAGTAGTTTTATGCTATGTATGGTAAAAAAAAAAAAAAAAAAGATCAAATATATCATATAAAACTAGTTATAGAATGACTAATATTCATTCTACGTTTTTTTTTTTTTTTTTTTTGGTGTAACAGCCCCGGAGACAGCGTGAGGTGCTGGTAGGAGCAGACACATCAAGCTGGCCTTTGGGAGGCTCCATCTCTTGGTGGGGAGCTGCACCTGATCAACCTTTTCAAGTGGATGATGTCATTCATGAGGATGTTGGGGGGTGCAACCATGCAAGCACAAGATACACACAGCAGATGAACTTCATCTGTGGTGTTTCGAGTGCAAAGAATATATGGCCAGTTGTCCACAGATCGGGCTTGCGCGCACAACCCACGAAAAGCCTAGCAGGTAACCAGGCTTTCAAGGCAAATATACCTTCGGAAAAAATCGCTGGCAGACAGTGGACGCTGGTCATGAGAGATGGGTGTACTTGGATCTGGCTAAGGCAGTGGGGGGGTTGAGAGTGCAGGAATGAGAACAGTCGTGGAAACTTGACTGGTCCACAAAATCCTTGGGGGGAGAGAGAGAGAGAGAGAGAGAGAGAGAGAGAGAGAGAGAGAGAGAGAGAGAGAGAGAGAGAGAGAGAGAGAGAGAGAGAGAGACGCGACTTTCATGAGTAGCGTCATAAATGGGAAAAGGAAAAACATAAAAGCAGAAAGAAACGAGGCAGGTGCTGGACTCTTTTCACAGACCAAATGACATTACAGCGAGAATCGCCCAATTTGCAAATGAGTGGCTGAGGGGACCGAGGCGAGGGTGGGTTGCCAGAGTACAGTGGTCAGGTGACAATGAGGGAGGTGGGCAGAGACAGGGAGAGGACCTGCAGGAAGTAGGCCCACGGGACTACCGCCTAGTTTTTAAGGACTGGACAACAATAGACCCCATCATTCCCATGCAAAGCCTCGAGTACTTTCCAGACCCCACCCATCCACCATAGCCAACCACCTCTGCACCTTCTTCCTCCTCCCATCTCCATCACCCATCCACCATAGCCAACCACCTCACACCTTCTTCCTCCACCTCCATCACCCATCGACCATAGCCAACCACCTTCACACCTTCCTCCCCCTCGACCTCCATCACCCATACTCCATAGCCAACCACCTCCGCACCTTCTCCCCTCCACCTCCATCACCCATCCTCCATAGCCAACCACTTCCGCACCTCCCTCCGCCACCTCCATCACCCATCCTCTATAGTCAACCACCTCCGCACCTTCTTCCTCCTCCATGTCCATCACCCATCCACCATAGCCAACCACCTCACACCTTCTTCCCCCTCCACCTCGATCGCCCATCCTTCATAGCCAACCACCTCCGCACCTTCTT
>BFEA01000997.1:237279-251127 GCA_003427395.1 Chara braunii
TCCGTATACTTTTTCTGTTTTCCTTGATCTCCGTCCCCCCCCCCCCCCCCCCCTCTTCTGAACCTATTTTGGCCCTCTTTTCCCCATGGTGGATTTCTGCGGCTCACCAAAGGCACAATGAACCCAGGCACTTTTTTTTATCGTCATTGCCTAGCGTCACCAACAAAAAAGGTCCAGGAGACAAAGGGTCTCGCTCCACTACTGTCCACAGTCCAATTTCGGACAGTGCGACGTCCCTACACTTGCTGTCCACTGTACAAGATGAACATCAGTCGGACAATGCTCAAAAATCGTGTGGACAATCAACTGTCCAGCGATGTGCAATCAGCTGTCAAGCGTGCAAAAGTCACTGCAAGGAAGGTCCTTGCTCCAACCCACGGACCCAACTCCTTTTTGGACAGTGAGCCTGGTGTCTTGGGGGGGAAACACTCTATTGACGCCATGTTTGCTAGTGAACTCACGAAACTAGAGAGTGTATAGTGTACAGAGGAAGTGGAGCGATGCGGGCCTGGGATAAAATCTTTTGTTTATCTTTCGAAGGTTTCATCAAATGAATATATCCCGTTGTCTGTTAAAATGAGTGGCTGGTGCGACTCTTTCCCTCGGCTATTTGACTTTTGTCTCTCAAGAGAGCAACAGAAAGGAAGTTTGGGCTCAAATTGTAGTGTATTTTCTCGTACTTGGGCGGCGGAAACAGCAAGGGAGCGACCCCCCGGGCTGGGAGATTGGCCGACAGTTGGAACAGTAGGAGGCGGGGGACGAGATCGCTGCATACTACTCCCGATTGTGACAGGCTGCCTGCTGCTATTGGTTGTTGTTGGTCGTTGTTGGTTGCTGCAGGCTGTGGCAAGCAGTTGTTGCTGACTGTTCCTAGTTGCGGCTGGCTGCTGCTGACTGCTTCCTACCATGCAGGTTGCTACAAGACCATGCCCCTCGCTGCTTCAGCCCGCTAACCGTCGGCAATTGTTGCGGAACGATTGCTAGTTACTAACTGTCACTAACTGTTGGCGAATGAATGCTACAAACTGTTGTTTGCTGCCGACTGTGCACAGACTGCTGCTGCGGGTTCCTGTTGGTTGTGTATAGGCGGCTGCTGTGTATTATGCACGACCTGCTGCCTACTCA
Source organism: Chara braunii (assembly GCA_003427395.1). Classification (NCBI taxonomy): domain Eukaryota; kingdom Viridiplantae; phylum Streptophyta; class Charophyceae; order Charales; family Characeae; genus Chara; species Chara braunii. The sequence goes on from BFEA01000997.1 coordinate 238,405, forward strand.
TTGACCGCTACACACTACTATTGCTGTTGTGTTTGACTGTGCACAGCTGCAGTTGCTGATGGGGACCGCTACACACTACTATTGCTGTTGTGTTTGACTGTGCACAACTGCGGTTGCTGATGGGGTGTGCGTGGGCTATTGTTGTAGGTTGTTGTTGACTATGTACGGGCTGCGACTGCGTACTGCGTGCAGGTTGCTATTACTGCTTGCTGTTGAGTACTACATACTGCTGCGTGCAGTTACGAGCCGCCAAAGACGGTGGCTGAGGACAGTTGTTGCCGGCAGCCACCACTATTGCTATTGACCACCGCCGTGTACTGCTGCTGCGTCTATGGACTGTGGGCGGACTGTTGTTGTTATTGTGGACCGTCATTGTGTATTGTTGCTGCGTTTATGGACTGTTACGGGCTGCTGTGCGGCCGCGATTGAGCTTAGGAGAGGTGGTGAAACTCGGGGAGGAGATCAGACTGGGCAAGTAGGGGGTTAGTGATGCGATTTGTAAAATCAACAGAGGGTTGACTTTGATAATTGACGTCAGGAGTTGACCAAGCTGTTACATTGGTTGTCATTGGGGGACCCTCAGGCGAGTGAAGGTATCAAGGCCCTCTACTGAGAGTTGAGTTGTCCCCTTCTTGTATCTCGAGAGTCTGAAACCCCTTGCATTCTGCCTTTCTTACTCTAAGTCTAGTCCAGTTCTGAGAGGAAGGCGGCAAGCGGGATTGCAACCCGTAGGACCGCAACAAAACTTTGTGGGGAGTCAGCCCACTGATTGCGGGAGCTCTGCCGGAACCTAGACGATGTTCTGGAGGCAGGAAACCATCAGGTAAACTATCTCTATCTGTATAACCCACTATACCCATGTTTGCCTATTCCCCCTGTAGTTTGATTGGCGTATTCATGCATGTCCCTATGATTTTTGTTTTCTCTTCAGGATATAACCAGACTAAGTAAAGGAACGTATGTGCAATATCACTTTCAGTTTTATTTGTTTGACTGAAAGCAGATTGTGGGGTTGCATCGGGGGGGAGGGTGAGAGAAAGGCTGTATTGCATGAAGTTTGACTGGGTCAACCAAAGGCTGGGCCAGTTTCATAAGTTTGAGAAGACTCAGTGCTACATTTGTTTTGAATTGTCGGGAGACCCAGACATGTTTCATAAGTTTGGGTACTCTGGCTGCTCTGACTTGTAAGGGTTGCTTGCGGTTGACTTTTCAGGAGTCAGTCAAATCCATAAGTTTGAGTAGTCTGGCGGCCTTGTTTACTTTGGGTGTCTGTCGATTTTTTTTTGCCTTGGCTTTGAGAGAAATGAATCAGGCTGAGGACCAACACATGTTCCATAAGTTTGGGTGGTCTTGGTTCAACGCCTCGCACATGCTGGAACCAGAAGGTTACAATTTGGTTATACTTTATTATTATATTATCTATGAACAGGCTAGTCAGACAGGATTCCATAAGTTTGGGTGGTCTGACTATAGCCTATCACCAACTAAAGAGAGTAATAATTAAGAATAAACTTGTGGTACGAAGGGGCAGACTGAGTCTTGAGTTGAAGATGATCGGCTCAGTTATATGCTACCTCAAAAGACTAAGTGCAGATAATTATATAAATTTTGGATATTTAAATAGCTCAGCGCGGCTAGGGTGGCCTAATCACATGCCCAAAGAAGAGAAAAGTTGTTGTGCTCTGTGTCTGTGTATACTCCATGGTTGAGCTAGACATGTTCCATAAGTTTGGGTGGTCTAGCTTTATGCCCTATGTAAGTTGGGTATAAAGGGATAAATCATTGAGAGACTATGAACTATTGTTTGTTAAGTTTACTCTGGGATGGCGAGAGTACTTACCTTTATGGTTTGGCTTGTATGTGACTGAGTAAGGTCACTACTTAGTTTAAGTTTCAGTTTGATAGGTAATTGCTTTAGCTGTTCGCCACGTGCTAGAGCCATAAGAGTTAGTTTCAATTTCTGCATTTTCTGGGATCTTTTATTATACTTGGCCTAGTATAAATCTTGGTAAGTCACTTTCTCTACGGGAAGCGCTGCCGAAATTTCTTTTATTTTTTTCAGGGTCCAGCTTTTCTGACATTTTGGCTTAGCAAAAATTTGGAATACCTCCTTTTCTAAAGGTAGTGCTGCCCAAATTTTTGGTAATTCAGGGAGTTGGACAAAATTAGACCTTGAAAAGTCAGAGTCACTTTATATTATGAACTTAGCTTTGTATAAAATTTTGAATAACACTTTCTCTACGGGAAGCGCTGCCCAAATTTCTACAAATCAAAGGAGTTAGTTAATTTTTGTCTTAGTTGAACTCATATTTTATATTTGAGTTCACATCTGACTTAGTATAAATCTGGAAAGTTTTCTTTTCTAAAAGGAATGCTGTCCAAATTTTTGCCAGTTCAGGGAGTTAGACAAAATTTGACTTTGGAAGTCAATGACTAATTCTGGAAAGGCACTTTTCCTACGGGAAGCGCTGCCGAAAGTTTCTTAGTTGAAAGGAGATAGATTATATTTTGACAGGTGGCGACTCTGGCAATTCACTCTGTACAAGGGAGATTCTGTCAGGATCTACCTTTCTTTTGGCACTTGCTTAGGGGTAGATCTAGGCTTGGTTAATTAGGATGATTGTGTGAGGTCGTGATATGGGGATTATTCTTCATGAACTTGTAGATTTAACTTGGGGGATTGACCTGCCTTGTGTTACAGGCCTTCTTGAACGAGTCGATTCAGGATTTTGGACTAGATTCAGCTTTGATCTCACGAGGGTCACCTTTTGTTATCACTGATAACAAGTCGGTTGCCAATTCGTCGGTCTACGATTCAACTCCAATTCGCTCCTGCCACTCAACCTAAAGGCTTTAGCCTTGTGATTTGAAATGTTTTGTTGTGTTTTCACCCGAACTTTATTTTGAATGACCATTTAAAGAAATGTACTGAGTATTTTATTTTGAGGAGTTGCACAAGAGTCAGACTTATATGGTTAAAAGCAAGGGGTGTGAGTGCAGAGAATGATTGAAGTTGATCCCGTGTATTGCATGGATTTTTGGTTGAATCTTTGATGTGATTGCAGGTATGTTTGGTGATTCGGACTTTGGATTTTGATTGTCTGCGCTCACGTACATATATATGTGGTTGAGAGGAGCTCCACTGTGATTGTGAGAAGTGATCGTCACATATTTATAACCCTTTATGTATATGTAAATACATATGTCTTGAGTGTTTCGCGCGGCCTACTGTGACCGCGCGTAAGGGTTAACCAGATTATGTTTTCGAGAGAAGAGGGAGATCATTTTTTATCCTTTGCTTTTTAGAGCTTCTATGGTTGGACGTTGTAGTTCGTGGCAGCCGTCAAAGTCGAACCCCTTGATTTCTCCCCAGGCCCTAGGTGAAGGAGCTGGTTTTCAAGGCCATAAGAGATGATTGTCGCCACAGGTATGAACTTGTGTACCACCCACTCTCCGCAGGGTGCAGAAGAGGGTGTGGTTCTCAACCGCACTTGGCGGTTGTCCAGCGTCGAGAGATTAACCCTCAAGGCGCATGTCCGTCGACACTTGAGTGTCAAATGCGACCTTCGAGATTAACGAGGATCGCGTGAGTATGGGTACTACATAGTACGCCATCATTGGGATCGCTTGCGTCCGCTTGCATTGCAAGTCGATATGAGTTAGCCCTGCGTCTGCGCGGTTTTATACTAAGTCTCGCACGAGACGCCTATCCGATTCCCGCATCGGAGAATTATGGGACGACCGCTAAGGGACTACGAGTGTTGTCGCGTTGTTCGTCTGAGTCGTTTGTATATGTTGTTTGATGTGTGGGTGTATGTGTTTTGTTTTTGCATTCGTAGAGTGGTGTATGAGTGGTGAGTGAGATGCATCCCAGTCGATAGACTACGAATCTCGCTCGGGATTTCACCCCCCCAAGATGTTGGTTTCACGTGCGGGTCCAATAGAGGTGTAGTACCACACGTACCCCCTATGCTACAGCGAACGAGAAACGCCCTCGGCTGGTCCACCTCTGCGATTGCAACTGATCGGCCTTCCTACTGTGGACTGGTAGCTCGGCGGGGATCCGCCCACCGAAGGGAGGTGACAACACCCATAAGGTGGAAGTAAGTCATGCCTCGCGTAGGCCCTATCCTTTTGTAGGGGCTCGCGAGAGGTATGGCTGGCGCACTCGGCCGGAGCGGCTTGCGGAAGCTCCATGTATGTATCGCAAAGAGGATTTAAACCAACTCCTGAGAAACGCGGTCGAGAGGGTCCTGCGCTGCCCTTGTGTGGTGCCGGACCAATGCGCTCGACAGGTGGCGCCGTTGCCGGGGATAACGGTTGTCTGCCGTTGTCCCTGGTGGAACGACATCCGGGTATGAGAAAGTGAGAGCTAGGCAAAATGAGAAACTTTTTTGGACATATATGGTCGATTGCTTGGTACCTTGACTATAGTTGAAATGTCTTAAAATTGTGGCCTAAGTATGAAGCGTTGATTATTACCGTATGCGCAGTTTTTTTTAGGAAGGAAGTGTTTGGCTATACACTTAAGTACTCTGACGCATATAATAGTGATCTCAGTGAGCACCTTATTATCCAACGTATCTTTTTATAGTCCGGCGATACGTCGCATATCTGGTGCAGCCTTGGTTGAGTTAAGACAGGATCCGCACTGTTGGGTATGTCCACTACCGAAGCAAGCTCAGTTGATAACAGTTAAAGCTACGAGGCTAATGACTTATTACGTAAGCTATGTGGTAAGCTTGTTTTGGGATGCAAAGACGTTAAGTTGAGGCGTCTCCCCCTTGGTCAGTAGAGTGTCGGTGTAGAGGAGGTTTCTGATACATGAACGACACGGATGAGGGGTTGACTTATGAGTGCGAAGTGAGAGGTTTGGTTGCAAAAGTTTTTCCTTGAGATCGGTCTGAGTTAAGATACGATAGGTACTGCGATGAATATTGTACCTAGGCCCTTCGATGGTGTGAGTTGACAATGAGTTGAGTCATTTGAGGATAGTCTAGCTAACTATCAATAAAGTTTAAGAAGTAGTGGTTACCTAGCTAACGGTTTGGCTAACCTGAAGAGAGGCTTATGTTTTAAGAATGTGTAATATATATGTATGTATCTGTTTTCATGACAATGTTTATCTGATTGTTGCCATAAATGTGTTTCTTTTTTTATTTTATTTGATATTTGATTGATGAGGTATGTATGGATTGCCTTTTAGAGGGGACATAGACTTTGCATGAAACTCACATCTAGCATGGGACCAGAGGTGAATGGGGTGACTCACTCCTGGGAAGGTGGTTCTTCCTCAAGGGAGTTAGTCAGCGTGTATAGTTGTCCTCAATGGAAGTGCATTCTTAAGTTGTTACTCCCTTGTGAAGGCTCAAAGAAGAAGTTATCAGTCTCAAAGATGATAGTGAGACCCACGCCGGAATCATATTCATGGTCCATTAGTGGGGTGTTGTTAACTTTCCTATAATAGGAGAGTAACTACATTATCTATTGAGAGGAGAGGAAGGGACTTGCTACCTTACCGAAACTATGATGGCCAAGTGGAACAGCTACTGCTTAGTGAGAGCGCATCTGGAGTAGCGACCTAGGCTCGTCTCCCGTTAAGTAGGGACACCATATTTGTAAAGGTGCGAATTCGCTCTTCGTGGTCTCGATAAGTGTGGATGGGGTTGTTCATTTGACCATGATAGGGGCGGTGAGGTGCAAGCGCTGGAATCAGAGAGGGATGCGGTGAGGTTTGATCTTTAGGGCAGGACTCAAGAATCAAGATGTTATGTTATGAGGATTATACCGTCCATCTGTAATATATGTTTCGCTTAAGAGTCAAAGGGGTAACAACTTTATCATGTTAATTACTCATTGCTAGTCCAACTTCTGCCTTATAGAATATGGAAATACAATATTGAGAGTTATCTTGTTATATGACTGGCAATTGAGGTTGCTTCATGTTGTTATGTATAAACTTTGTCGTAATCTTCAGTTACAACCCTTGTCAATAAGTTGTGCCTATTATATTGTGATTATTGTTGTAAGCATATAGTATTCATCATGGGTTGTACTGCATTTTGGATTCACGTTTTGAGTAGTCGCCTATGCGACATTTGTATATTGTGTCCTTCCTTGATAATAAAAACCATAAGCGGTTAATGATTGAGTTATGATTTTAGGAATTTATAAGTAAATATTTATGTTTTATTTTAGGTGGATATTTATTTAAAGATACTCTTCAGTAACGCCGGTGTTTTGAATAGATTCTTCTAGGTGCTTTCATGATGAGAACGACTTAATTTAGTAAGGACATATTCTGCACTAGATTTAGTTGCGTAACTCCCTTCGAACCTCGACCCTAACGTCGCTTATTGTAGTTCAGCAGGTGACGGGGTCGAGGGAGCTCGAGATGGAAGGTTCTCAAGAGAAGATTGGGGTAGAGGCCGCAACTAAGGCCGCAGTGAAGGGGCGAGAAGGGGGATATGCAAGGCACACGTGCGAGTTGTTCTATGGCCTGTATCTGGACCAAAGATTCGTACCCCATAGCCAAGGACTAAGGAGCTTGGTCAATATCGTTGATCCTTATGCAAGCTCCCACGATCCAGATGACCGGGTTGTAGATTGGGATGAGGTCAGGGCAGTAGCAGGGCGATAGAGGATGCCCTTATGTTTTGTCGAAGTACGTCCCTCATGGGCTTCTGTATATACGTGTGCATGGAAATCAAGGTAGAAGGCTAACTGGTTGTGTGATTCCGCCCATGTGTTTTCGTTTACCGGATCTTGACTATATACAAAATGGGTTGGAAGAGGTGTATATAAGCCTTTAGTGCATTGTGTGTATATGTCAGAACATAAGAGGCCTCAGGTTAAGTTGGATAAGCAATTTTTCAGGCTTTTGCATCCACTCARGGGTAGATTGGGTAGAGTATGAGAGTGAGCCTCGTGTATGTATGGGCCGCTGGAGATAAAAAATGGATGAGRGAATGGTTTGTAATGTAGACCTGGGCGCATCACGACATCGTGTAAGGATGGGATCTTACTAGGAGGGCTGATTTGAAATTGGTTGTGATATTTGTCCTTCGTTAAGACATATACCTTTATCAAGGAATGTCTTCCTACGATTCAAGATGAATTGATTGTGTTTTAGGGGATGAGTTTATTTTTAACCATACCACCCTAAGTTGGGAAAGGGTACGTGTCTATACGTTTGTATGCAGGAGGCTGCTTTAAATTGATTAGGTTTTGTGTTATGGTTTCAGGGCGCTATGACCTCGAGATTTAGGGTGTTAAACCTCTTGCTATACGAGTTGTGCTGACATATGAGAGAGGAGTATGCACAACGCTTTGATTCGGGGCTATTGTAAGCTTATGATTGATTGAGACATGATGGGCCTTGTGTTTCGGGTTGGATATTTGGATATGTCTTGGGTTACTTGGATCCCTCCAATGTGAGGAGTGCGATCACGCCTGTTTAGAGCTGCTTCGGTTTAACTCTGAGTAAGGAGGCTATGACTTTTTTTGGCGATACTGGACCACTGGTGCCAGTTTGAGTTGAGATTGTTAAACTCTATGTGTACATATGTAATTCAAGGCTATATTGGTTCGCTTTTGAGTTGGGGTATTATGCCCCTTAATATTTATTAAGTTGAGAGTTTATCTAAAAAAAAATTCCATGTATATGACGATCACAATCACTCTCACATGTGTAGTTTTATCCTGATGTATGGTGGCTTTGTTTGAGAAATGTATAAGAGACATCTCGTGTGCTGTGTATTCTGTGAATGTGAATGGATGTGAACTGTCTACTCTTCGGTATACTCGTGCAATCTGCCCACGGGCAGGTGATAGGGCCGGGTATGAGAAGAGGGAGTGCAGTCTGTTTTTGTGAAAAATTGTGAGAATCCTAAGGGATTTATGAGTCTTTGAGACTCCAATGCTTGCCATGCCAAATGTTTATTGTTGAGTTATGGTGAGGACCTATAAGTTGGTCTCTCAGTTTGAGTTGTCTTATGGTAGAGACGGCTTCTGTGACAAGGCAGTCCTTTGCTTATTGGAAGACTCATCTTCAGAGAGGGAATATGTTGTTAATGAAAGGTTGTGTGAAAGTTCATCCTAGAGAGAGAGGGATGGTTGGGAGACATATTGAGTGAGACCTCCTCCGTATGAAAGGTGGTTAATAGATTCAGTGGCATGGTAAGTTGGTTTTGGATGATAAAGTCTGACGAGGAGGGCCACATTTTTGCTTGGCCATTGGTGGAATTTTTGTAAAGATCGGGAAAAGCTTCATTGGGAGATGTCTTCGGGATGTGTGGTCTTCTTGCTTTGATAAAGTGAGGGGCCACGACCTTGCAGACCTGGCGGTGATTCTGTTTTGTGATAGTGGAGAGGCTGCCGTGTTCCCTCTATGTTGTCCCACAGAGGGTTGGTAAATGTCTTTTATGTGTGACAAACCTTTGCGTAGTTCCGCAGTAGGCCTGTATTGTTGCGACACACCGTCCAACCACTTGTGCTAATCTTGGGGCATTTATGAGAGACCCAGCTATGGGTATAATTGGCATCACTGAGGCGCAACCCTCAGTGTTGGCTGCTGATCGGTGCAACCTGATAGCGGGCCCACGTCTCGCCAGAATGGGTAAAGGCTTAAAGGGGTGTGGCCACCCAGGAGGGTTTTACCTGCCGCGGGATGGCGTGGGATAAGAGTCGAGTCTTTTTTAGTCCTGATTGAATGCTTAGCAAGAGAAAGCCTATCGTGGCGCAACCCGCGACAGCACTACCGCTTAAATAACAACGGGGTTGGCCGTAGATCTGGCGCGATCACCCAGACTATGGTGGGCCAAGATGGAGACCTAGCCTTCCTGTACTATACTGCAAGAGGTGTTGAGAGATAAGATTTATATATATGTAGGATGGATTGTGAAGATGATTGGAGGGAGGCAAAAGTGCCTTCAAAGGTCTCGGTTAGGGTCCGCGTCCTTGGTTAGGACCCTGCTCACAGGGTAGAGACTAAGGACACATAACGAGAAGCCGACATTTGTCTAGGACAAAAGAGGGGAGGACAGTTGAGAGGGGTCATTGGAACTTATGTTGTAGTACGTATGTCCAGTACACCCGCGTCCTAATTGGGGGCAATGGAGACCCAGGTAAGAATCCTGACAACATATAGTTGTAAGGGCTTGGATTGTTGGAGGCCTCAACCCTGAGTCTGTCGGCTAATCGGATTGGTTCCTTTCTCGTCAATATTTGGATTTTGGATGAATTTATAGTTTTTCGATCTGGCGAAGCGACGGGGACGTCGCTTAATATGGTCCGGTAAGTTGTCGGTGCGAATACGCTTACAAGGGTATCCGCCCTGTTTTTTGCAAATAACAGAAAATAAGTTTGGTTTAAAGTTTAACTATTTCACGCGAGGCGCGACTGTACTTATGATTTACATTGACTGGTTGGTTGACTAGAGCAGAGAGTGTGTGAGCGTGCAGACTTAAGGCGCGCGTGATTTCTTTTTATCCTTGATGATTGAAGGGTCGGCGTGGGCGCCGGTCGAATTTTTTATTTTTGATTAAACTAAGACTAAATAGATTGTTATCGTTTGACTGGTGCACTTACCGGCGACTCGCGCGCACGTGCGGAGGACGACATCAACAACTCGGTGGTTCTGAAAGCGACTCGGTAGGTCTGCGAGTCGCGCAGTATCCGCTTACATAGGTGTTCGCTAGTACTAGGCTCAGCCTTGGACCTAGCACTACTGGTTACAACGTCGGACTTTCATTAGAGAGATTTAGGGATCGAGATCGAGTGGTAGGCGCGAGAGTTTGGTGGGAGTAGAGAGTCAACGACGAGGTCGTGCCCGCCGAGGCTTAAGGACGTACGACGTCGAAGGTAGGCGAAGCAACGGCCCCGGTTTCATTACTTTTGGGTGCTCCATTTTATCTGTGTTCCTAGTTCTATTTCGATTCCAAGACCTGCGGTGGGACCGACGGGTCAGGTTCAGTTGGTACACCATTGAGCTGTTGGAAAACAGACCCGACGCGTGTGCGGGATGCTGGCGGAATTTTTTTGTCCCGCCAACCTTGAAACAAACGTGGGCGGAGGAGTTCAACGTGCGTGCAAGCAGGTGGGTGATTAGCCGCTGAGGCAGGGTAAGCCTGCGTGGCGGATGCCTTTTATGGGTGCACCGTCCGCCGGTCACAAATCCGCTGTGGCGGGCCAGAGTGTGAGCATGCCCGACGGGGGCCTGTGGGAAGGTAGACCATACCTAGGTACAACGAGCGAATAGTGGCCCGCGGGTATTATGGGGAGAAGGCGTAAGTGTTGCGGTAAGCTAGGATCCAAGGAGAGTTTTTTCTCCTCCATCGACCTTCGGGGTTTTCAATTGACCCTTGCAACTTACCACCAAGGTCTGCGCCAAGGCCTGCTACACCGGGGACCATGCTAGGAGCCTACAACAGGACCGCGCCCCGACGTTGCGGCCGCTGCCTACATATGAACTGCCCACTGGGGGCCCGAAAGGTAATGAGCTCCGCCTTAGCGAAGTGGGTTTGGGGGGGCCGCGGTGGAAGGCGCAGCGATAATGACGTGCACCGTTTTTTCGTCGAACTCGGGTATAAGGGGCGAAAGACCAATCGAACCGTCTAATAGCCGGTTCCCTCAGCTGGTCGGCCGCTACGACGGAGTCCGCTGCTGTCGGGGCCTGAGCCTCGAAGAAATCAGGTGGGCGGCCAAAGAAACGGGGAGCGTTGGAAGGGACGAGCGGGCACTAAGGGGCTGAGACATCGGGCGGTGGGCTAGCAGCAGCAGGCAGAGAGGCAGTGGGGCAACGAAAACGTATACGAGGAACGGACGGGAGGCGGGATGCAGCAGCAGAGAAAGTGTGACAACGAGGGATGGACCTAGGCGCAATTTCGCGCCAGGTACATCCGATGGTAGAAGAAGCAGAGATGGCGAAGTTGGAGCTGAGGCGCAGGGGAGAAAGGAGAGCGCTCGCGATGTTTCATAGCTCTAGGCTAGAGGAAGTAGTAAGTAGAGGTCTTTGGCCAGGGCGAATCTAGTGTTAAGATTAGTTTTAGCAATGAATTAGTAAAATAGGAGGTTAGTGAAAAGAGGGACGCGCGGAGCTATGGCGGGAAGTGAAGGAGGGGGAGAGGAAATCGACATAAATCGGTCATTTCATGACCAATTTTAGTAGTTTAAGATGCTATACTGATTTTTTCGGGTAGGGCGAGTCAAATCCAACCATTAGTTTATGCATTAAAATGTTGTGTAGGGAGGTAGGAAAGAAAGGGGCTGCGCGACTAGTTTGGGGCGTTGGAGCTGATAGTGTATTTTTCCAAATTCATGCGAAAATTTTCATTCAATTCTTTTTTGCCTACCCTCTCAAATTGGAAGTGGCGTAAAGGGGGTCGTGAGAGGGATAGGCAGACGAAGGCGATGAACTCTTCCACGTCTGGTGAAGAATCATTCTCGACTACCATACCATCGGATGGGGGTCACCGGACTGAGTTACTCGTCTTCGTTGAAGGACCGAAGGGCTCGGTCTCATTTACCAAATGTCATCTCCCACTTGCTACACCATATGCTTGACAGTGGCTAGGAAGACTGTCGGTTCCGCATTCGAGATCTGTGTATTCCGGAGCGCGATCGTGCGTATTGTCGTAAGTTTTCTTTCTGCTATCGACTAGGTGGGACTGCCATACATGCTTATATCGAAGATCCTACTGCTGCTCGCCATGCCCTCGAATCTTCATTTAGCCTGGTTGGAGGTTCTCCCCTGTCTACGGCTTGCTCACCTCCGCTGAAACGTAAGATCAGTATAAACCTGGTCGAGAAGCCGATAGGACGTATGGGAGGTAAGAAGGACGATGGAAATAGTGTGAAAGCGAGTCGTGTGATTGGGGGACTGGCCAACTAACTAGTGTGTTACTCAGACCTTCGAACGAAGGCTAAAGGCAAGTCGTGGGGCTGGATGCTTACCTGCTGACCAGCGAGATACTCATTCCAACAGTCGGGGAACAACTGGGGAAGGAACCACAGGAACCTGAAGGTTGTCCGCTGATTGGAATGACGGTCATCCTGTTAAGATGAGGGAGTGAGGAGCGAGTAACGAGCTTGGGGACTTACCTGTTGAGTGATGCTGCATTGATGCATGGCTCTGCCTATTGATGGGAGAAGCGAAAAGGGGAGCGGCGGACGTGACGTGAGCAGCAAAGGAAGTTTGGGCTCAAACTGTAGTGTATTTTCTCGTACTTGGGCGGCGGAAACGGCAAGGGAGCGACCCCCCAGGCCAGGAGATTGGCAGACAGTTGGAACAGTAGGAGACAGGGGACGAGATCGCTGCATACTGCTGCCGATTGTGACAGGTTGTCGGCTGCTATTGGCTGTTGTTTGCCGCTGTTGGCTGCTGTAGGCTGTGGCAAGCAACTGCTGCTGACTGTTGCTGGTTGCGGGTGGTTGCTGATGACTGCTTCCTACCATGCAGGTTGCTACAAGACCATGCCCCTCACTGCTTCAGCCCGCTGACCGTCGCGACTGTTGCGGAACGTTGTGTAGACCCCCGTACGAATACGGGCCGTCCGTACGTACGGGCTCATGTGGTCGTACGAGTCGTACGTACGAAAAAAAAGCAAAAAAAAAAAATCAAAAACATCTGGAAAAAAAAAATGTTATGCAGAAAAATAAACTGAAACACTTTTGCCTCAGGGTCATATTGAAATTCGTTACCAAATTTGAGATTAAAAAAAAACG
>BFEA01000997.1:277678-290852 GCA_003427395.1 Chara braunii
CGGTGCATTCCTTAAGCCCCCAGTACATTTCCCAGCCAAATTTTCAAAGTCGCGGCTTGCATGCTGCCACAACTTTCAGGGTTCGGCCACCGGAGCAAAACAGTTGGCGGCACCAGTGCCGGTTCGTTTCTTGTTGGCACACAACACCGTGTCTCCGGCCCAGAGAAAAGTGCCTCGAAAGTTTAACCCCCCCCCCCCTTCCGAGCCTYTTTTGACCCTCTTTTCCCTGTTGCGGATTTTTGCTGCTCACCAAAGGCACAACGAACCCAGRCACTCTTTTTTATCGTCGTTGCCTTGCGTCACCAACAAAAAAGGTCCAGGAGACAAAGGGCGTCGCTCCACTACTGTCCACAGTCCAATTTCGGACAGTGCGACGTCGCTACACTTGCTGTCCACTGTACAAGATAAACATCAGTCGGACAGTGCTCAGAAATCATGTGGACAATCAGCTGTCCAGCGATGTGCAATCAGCTGTCCAGCCTGCAAAAGTCGCTGCAAGGAAGGTCCTTGCTCCAACCCACGGACCCAACTCCTTTTTGGACAGTGAGCCTGGTGTCTTGGGGGGGAAACACTCTATTGACTCCATGTTTGCTTGTGAACTCACGAAACTAGAGAGTGTACAGTGTACAGAGGAAGTGGAGCGATGCGGGCCAGGGATAAAATCTTTTGTTTCTCTTTCGAAGGTTTCATCAAATGAATATATCCCGYTTTCTGTTAAAATGAGTGGCTGGTGAGACTCTCTCCCTCGGCTATTTGACTTCTGTCTCTCAAGAGAGCGAGAGAAAGGAAGTTTGGGCTCAAACTGTAGTGTATTTTCTCGTACTTGGGCGGCGGAAACGGCAAGGGAGCGACCCCCCGGACCGGGAGATTGTACGATAGTTAGAACAGTAGGAGGCGGGGGACGAGATCGCTGCATACTGCTGTCGATTGTGACAGGCTGCCGGCTGCTATTGGCTGTTGTTGGCCGGTGTTGGTTGCTGCAGGCTGTGGCAAGCAGCTGCTGCTGACTGTTGCTAGTTGCGGCTGGCTGCTGCTGACTGCTTCCTAGCGTGCAGGTTGCTACAAGACCATGCCCCTCGCTGCKTCAGCCCGYTGACCGTCCGGCGACTGTTGCGGAACGATTGCTAGTTAGTAACTGTCACTAACTGTTGGTGAATGAATGCTACGAACTGCTGTTTGCTGCTGACTGTGCACAGACTGCCGTTGCGGGTTGCTGTTGGTTGTGTATAAGCGGCTGCTGTGTATTATGCACGACCTGCTGCCTACTCATTGACCACTGCACACTACTATTGYTGCTGTGTTTGACTTTGCACAACTGCGGTTGCTGATGGGGTGTGCRTGGGCTATTGTTGTTGGTTGTTGTTGACTGTGCACGGGTCGCGGGGCGCGGCTGCGTACTGCGCCCAGGTTGCTATTACCGCTTGCTGTTGAGTACTGCATACTGTTGCGTGCAGCTTTGAGCCGCTGAAGACTGCGGCTGAGGACAGCTGTTGCCGGCAGCCACCACTATTGTTGTTGACCGCCGTCGTGTACTGCTGCTGCGTCTATGGACTGTGGGCGGACTGTTGCTGCTGGCAACTGCTGCTGTTGTTGTGGACCGCCACTATGTATTGTTGCTGCGTTTATGAACTGTTACGAGCTGCTGTGCGGCCGCGATTGAGCTGAGGAGAGATGGTGAGACTCGGGGAGGAGATCAAACTGGACAAGTAGGGGGTTAGTGCTGCGATTTGTAAGATTAACAGAGGGTTGACTTTGACAATTGACGTCAGGAGTTGACCAAGCTGTTACATTGGTTGCCATTGGGGGACCCTCAGGCGAGTGAAGGTATCAAGGCCCTCTCCTGAGAATTGAGTTGTCCCCTTCCTGAATCTCGAGAATCTGAAACCCCTTGCATTCTGCCTTTCTTACTCTAAGTCTAGTCCAGTTATGAGAGGAAGGCGGCAGACGGGATTGCAACCCATAGGACCGCAACAAGACTCTTTAGGGAGTCAGCCCACCGATTGCGAGAGCTCTGCCGGAACCTAGGCGAGGTTCTGGAGGCAGGGAACCATCAGGTAAACTATCTTTATCTGTACTATTCCCCCTATAATTTGATTGACGTATTCATGCCTGTCCCTATGATTTTTGTTTTCTCTTCAGGATATAACCAGACTAAGTAAAGGAACGTATGTGCAATATCACTTTCATTTTTATTTGTTTGACTGAAAGTGGATTGTGGGTTTGCATCTGGGGGAAGGGTGGGAGAAAGGCTRYATTGCATGAAGTTTGACCAGGTCAACCAAGGGCTGGGCCAGTTCCATAAGTTTGGGAAGGCCCGGTGCTATGTTTATTTTGAATTGCCGGGAGAACCAGACATGTTCCATAAGTTTCGGTAGTCTGGCTGCTCTGACTTGTGAGGGTTGCTTGCGGTTGACTTTTCAGGAGTCAGTAAAATTCATCAGTTTGGGTAGTCTGGCGGTCTTGTTTACTTTGGGTTTCTGTCGATTTCTTTTTGCCTTGGCTTTGAGAGAAATATTATCTATGAACAGACTAGTCAGACAGAGTTCCATAAGTTTGGATGGTCTGACTATAGCCTATCACCAACTTAAGAGAGTATTAATGAAGAATGAGTCTTGAGTTGAAGATGATCGGCTCAGTTATATGCTACCTCAAAAGACTAAGTGCAGATAATTATATAAATTTTGGATATTTAAACATTTCAGGGCGGCTAGGGTGGCCTAGTCACATGGCCAAAGAAGAGAAAAGTTGTTGTGCCCTGTGTGTGTGTATACTCCATGGTTGAGCTAGACATGTTCCATAAGTTTGGGTGGTCTAGCTTTATGCCGTATATAAGCTGGGTATAAAGAGATAAATCATTGAAAGACTATGAACTATTGTTTGTTAAGTTTACTTTGGATGACGAAAGTACTTACCTTTGTGTTTTGGCTTGTATGTGACTAAGTGAGGCCACTACTTAGTTTGAGTTTCAGTTTGATAGGTAGTTGCTTTAGTTGCTCGCCACATGCTAGAGCCATAGGAGTTAGTTTCAATTTTTGCATTTTCTGGGATTTTTTGTTATACTTGGCCTTGTATAAATGTTGGTAAGCCACTTTCTCTACGGGAAGCGCTGCCGAAATTTCTACAAAACCGAGAAGTCAATCAAATTTTGTCTTTCTCAGGGTCCAACTTCTCTGACCTTTTGGCTTAGCAAAATTTCGGAACACCTATTTTTCTAAAGGGAGTGCTGCCCAAAGTTTTGCTAATTCAGGGAGTTAGAGAAAATTAGACCTTGAAAAGTCAGAGTCACTTTATATTCTGAACTTAACTTTGTATAAATCTTGCAATAACACTTTCTCTATGGAAAGCGCTGGCGAAATTTCTACAAATCTAAGGAGTTTGTTAAATTTTGTCTTAGTTGAACTCAAATTTTATGTTTGAGTTCATATCTGACTTAGTATAAATCTGGAAAGTGTTCTTTTCTAAAGGGAGTGYTGTCCTAATTTTTGTTAGTTCAGGGAGTTAGACAAAATTTGACTTTGGAAAGTCAATGACTATTTCTGTGTTTATATTCGATCTGATATAAATTCAAGAAAGGCATTTTTCCTACGGAAAATGCTGCCGAAATTTTCTTAGTTTAAAGGAGATAGATTATATTTTGACTGGTGACGATTCTGACAATTCACTCTGTATAGGGGAGATTCTGCAAGGATCTACCTTTCTTTTGACACTTGCTTAGGAGTAGATCTAGGTTTGGTTAATTAGGATGATTGCGTGAGGTCGTGATTTGGCGATTATTCTCCATGAACTTAAAGATTTAACTTGGGGAATTGACATGTTTTGTGTTACAGACCTTCTTGAACAAGTCGATTCAGGATTTTGGACTAGATTCAGCTTTGATCCCATGAGGATCACCTTCTGTTATCACTGATAATAGGCCGGTTGCCGATTTGTCGGTCTACGATTCAACTCCAATTCACTCCTGCCACTCAACCTAAAGACTTTGGCCTTGTAATTTGAACTGTTTTGTTGTGTTTTCACCCGGACTTTATTTTCAATGGTCATTTAAAGAAAAGTACTGAGTATTTTATTTTGAGGAGTTGCACAAGAGTGAGGTTTGTATGGCTAAAAGCAAGGGGTGTGAGTGCAGAGAATGATTGAAGTTGACCCCGTGTAGTGCGTGGACTTTTGGTTGAATCTTTGATATGATTGGAGGTATGTTTGGTGATTCGGACTTTGGATTTTGTCTGCCTACGCTCACATACATATATATATGATTGAGAGGAGCTCCGCTGTGATTATGAGAAGTGATCGTCACATATTTATAACCCTTTATATATATGTAAATACATATGTCTTGAGTGTTTCGCGCGGCCTACTGTGACCTTGCTTAAGGGTTAAACAGATTATGTTTTCGAGAGAAGAGGGAGATCCTCTTTTATCCTTTGCTTTTCAAAGCTTCTATGGTTGGACGTTGTAGTCCGTGGAAGCCGTCAAAGTCAAACCCCTTGATTTCTCCCCAAACCCTAGGTGAAGGAGCTGGTCTCCAAGGCCATAAGAGATGATTGCCGCCACATGTATGAACTTGTGTACCACCCACTCACCGCAGGGTGAAGAAGAGGGTTGRTTCTCAACCGCACTTGGCGGTTGTCCGACATCGAGAGATTAACCCTCAAGGCGAATGTCAGCCGACACTTGAGTGTCGAATGCGACCCTCTAGATTAACGAGGATCGTGTGAGTATGGGTACTACATAGTACGCCGTCATTGTGATCGCTTGCGTACGCCTTCATTGCAAGTCGATATGAGTTAGCCCTGCATCCGCTCGGTTTTATACTAAGTCTCCCGCACGACGCCTATCYGATTCCTGCAYSGGAGAATTATGGGACGGYCGCTAAGGGACTAGAAGTGTTGTCGCGTTGTTCGTCCAGGGTCGTTCGTATATGTTGTTTGATGTGTGGGTGTATGTGTTTTATTTTTGCGTTCGTAGAGTGGTGTATGCGTGGTGAGTGGGATACGTCCTAGTCGACCGACGACGAATCGCGCTCGGGATTTCAACCCCCCAAGATGTCGGTTCGCGTGCGGGTCCGATAGAGGCGTAATATCGTGCGTACCCCCTATGCTATAACGAACGAGAAACGTCATCGACTGGTCCACYTCTACGATTGCAACTGATCAGCCTTYGTACTTTGGACTGGTAGCTCGGCAGGGATACGCCCACCGAAGGGAGGTGACAACTTCCGTAAGGTGGAGGTAAGTCGTGCCTCACGTAGGTCCTATCATGTCGTACGAGCTTGCGAGAGGCATGGCTGGCACACTCGGTCGTAGCGGCTTGCGGAAGCTCCATGTATGTATTGCAAAGAAAATTTAAACCAACTCCTGCGTGACGCGGYCGAGAGGGTCCTGCGCTGCCCTTGTGCGGTGTCGGATTGATGTGCTCGACAGTTGGCGTCATTGCCGAGGATAACGGTTGCATGCCGTTGTCCCTGGGGGAACGACATYCGGGTATAAGAAAGTGAGAGTTAGGCAAAAGGAGAAGCTTTCTTTGGACATATATGGTCGATTGCTTGGTATCTTGACTATCGTTGAAGATGTCTTAAAACTGTGGCCTAAGTGTAAAGYGTTGATTATTAACGTATGCCCGGTTTACTTGAGGAAGGAAGTGTTTGGCTATACACTTAAGTACTCTGACGCATATAGTAGTGATCTTAGTGAGCACCTTATTATCCGAAGTATCTTTTGACAGTCGGGCGATACGTCGCATATCTGGTGCAGCCTTGGTTGTGTTAAGACAAGATCCGCACTGTTGGGTATGTCCACTACCGAAGCAAGCACAGTTGATAACAGTCAAATCTACGAGGCTAATGACTTATTACGTAAGCTATGTGGTAAACTTGCTTTGGGATGCAAAGACGTTAAGCTGAGGCGTCTCCCTCTTGGTCAGTAGAGTGTCGCTTTAGAGGAGGCGAAATGAGAGGTTTGGTTGCAAAAGTTTTTCTTTGAGATCAGTCTGAGTAAAGATACGATAGGTACCGCGATGAATATTGTACCTAAGCCCTTGGATGGTGTGAGTTGACAATGAGTTGAGTCATTTGAGGATAGTCTAGCTAACTATCGATAAAGTTTAAGAAGTAATGGTTACCTAGCTAACGGTTKRGCTAACCTGAAGAGAGGCTTATGTTTTAAGTATGTGTAATATATATATGTATGTATTTGTTTTCATGACAATGTTTATCTGATTGTTGCCATAAATGTTTTTTTCTTATATTTTGTTTGATATTTGATTGATGACGTATGTATGGATTGTCTTTTAGAGTGGACATAGACTTTGCATGAAACCCACATCTGGGTTGGGACCAAAGGTGAATGGGGTGACTCACTCCTGGGGAAGGTGGTTCTTCCTCAAGGGAGTAAGCCAGCGTGTATAGTTGTCCTCAGTGGAAGTGCATTCTTAAGTTGTTACTCCCTTGTTAAGGCTCAAGGAAGCAGTTAYCAGTCTCAAAGATGATAGTGAGACCCACGYCGGAATTATATTCATGGTCTATTAGTGGGGTGTTGTTAACTTTCCTATGATAGGAGAGGAACTACATTATCTATTGAGAGGAGAGAAAGGGGTTTGCTACCTTACCGAAACTATGATAGCCAAGTGGAACAACTACTGCTTAGTGAGAGCGGATCTGGAGTAGCGACATAGGCTCGTCTCCCGTTAAGTAGGGACACCATATTTGTAAAGGTGCGAATTCGCTCTTCGTGGCCTCGATAAGTGTGGATGGGGTTGTCCATTTGACCATGATAGGGGCGGTGAGGTGCAAGCGATGAAATCAGAGAGGGATGCGGTGAGGCTTGATCTTTAGAGTGGGGCTCAGGAGTTAAGATGTTATCTTATGACGATTACACCGTCCCTCTGTAATATATGCTTCGCTTAAGAGTCAAAGGGGTAACAATTGTATCATGTTATTTACTCATTGCTAGTCCTACTTCTGCCTTATAGAATATGGAAATACGTTATTAAGAGTTATCTTGTTATATGACTGACAATTGAGTTGGCTTCATGTTGTTATTTATAAACTTTGTCGTAATCTTCAGTTACAACCCTTGCCAATAAGTTGTGCCTATTATATTGTGATTATTGTTGTAAGTATATATTATTCATCATGGGTTGTACTGCATTTTGGATTCACGTTTGGAGTAGTCGCCTATGCGACATACGTATATTATGTTCTTCCTTGATAATAAAAACCATAAGAGGTTAATGATTGAGTTATGATTTGATGGATTTATAAGTAAATATTTATGTTTTATTTTAGGTGGATATTTATTTAAAGACTCTCTTCGGTAACGTCGTTGTTCTGAATAGATTCTTATAGGTTCTTTCATGATGAGAACGACTTAATTTAGTAAGGACATATTCTGCACTAGATTTAGTTGCGTAACTCCCTTCGAGCCTCGACCCTAACGCCGCTTATTGTAGTTCAACAGGTGACGAGGTCGAGGGAGCTCGAGATGGAAGGTTCTCAAGGGAAGATTGGGGTAGAGGCCGCAACTGAGGCCACAGTGAAGGAGCGAGAAAGGGGATATGCAAGGCACACATGCGAGTTGTTGTATGACCCGTATCTGGACCAAAGATTCGTACCCCATTATCAAGGACTAAGGAGTTTGGTCAATATCGTTGATGCTTATGCAAGCTCCCACGATCCAGATGACCGGGTTGTAGATTGGGATGAGGTCAGGGCAGTAGCAGGGCGATAGAGGATGCCCTTGTGTTTTGYCGAAGTACGTCCCTCATGGGCTTCTGTATATACGTGTGCATGGAAATCAAGGTAGAAGGCTAACTGGTTGTGTGATTCCGGCCATGTGTTTTCGTTTACCGGATCTTGACTATATACAAAATGGGTTGGAAGAGGTGTATATAAGCCTTTAGTGCATTGTGTGTATATGTCAGAACATAAGAGGCCTCAGGTTAAGTTGGATAAGCAATTTTTCAGGCTTTTGCATCCACTCAAGGGTAGATTGGGTAGAGTATGAGAGTGAGCCTCGTGTATGTATGGGCCGCTGGAGATAAAAAATGGATGAGGGAATGGTTTGTAATGTAGACCTGGGCGCATCACGACATCGTGTAAGGATGGGATCTTACTAGGAGGGCTGATTTGAAATTGGTTGTGATATTTGTCCTTCGTTAAGACATATACCTTCATAAAGGAATGTCTTCCTACGATTCAAGATGAATTGATTGTGTTTTAGGGGCTGAGTTTTTTTTTAACCATACCACCCTGAGTTGGGAAAGGATACGTGTCTATACGTTTGTATACAGGAGGCTGCTTTAAATTGAGTAGGTCCATAGTTATGGTTTCAGGGCGCTATGACCTCGAGAGTTAGGGTGCTAAACCTCTTGCTATACGGGTTGTGCTGAGATATGAGAGAGGAGTATGCACAACRCTTTGATTCGGGGCTGTTGTAAGCTTATGATTGATTGAGACGTGATGGACCTTGTGTTTCGGGTTGGATATTTGAATATGTCTTGGGTTACTTGGATCCCTCCAATGTGAGGAGTGCGATCACGCCTGTTTAGAGCTGCTTCGGTTTAGCTCTGAGTAAGGAGGCTATGACTTTTTTGGGCGATACTGGACCACTGGTGACAGTTTGAGTTGAGATTGTTGGACTCTATGTGTATATATGTAATTCAAGGCTATATTGGTTCACTTTTGAGTTGGGGTATTATGCCCCTTAATATATATTGAGTTGAAAGTTTATCTAAAAAAATTTCCCATGTATATGACGATCACAATCACTCTCACATGTGTGGTGTTATCCTGATGTATGGTGGCTTTGTTTGAGAGATGTATGAGAGACATCTCGTGTGCTGTGTATTATGTGAATGTGAATGTGAATGGATGTGAACTGTYTACTCTTCAGTATACTCGTGCGATCTGCCCACGGGCAGGTGATAGGGTCGGGTATGAGAAGAGAGAGTGCAGTCTGTTTTTGTGAAAAATCGTGAGAATCCTAAGGGATTTATGAGTCTTTGAGACTCGAATGCTTGCCATGCCAAATGTTTATTGTTGAGTTGTGGTGAGGACCCATAAGTTKGTCTCTMAGTTTGAGTTGTCTTATGGTAGAGACGCCTTTTGTGAGAAGGCAGTACTTTGCTTATTGGAAGACTCATCCTCAAAGAGGGAAGATGTTCTTAATGAAAGGTCGTGTGAAACTTCATCCTAGAGAGARAGTGATGGCTGGGAGACCTATTGAGTGAGMCCTCCTTCGTATGAAAGGTGGTTAATAGATTCAGTGGCATGGTAAGTTGGTTTTGGATTATAAAATCTGACGAGGAGGGCCGCGTTTTTGCTTTGCCATTGGTGGAATTTTTGTAAAGATCGGAAAAAGCTTCATTGRGAGATATCTTCGGGATGTGTGGTCTTCTTGCTCTGATCAAGTGAGGGGGCCACGACCTTGCGGACCTGGCGGTGATTCTGTTTTGTGATACTGGAGAGGTTGCAGTGTTCCCTCTGTGTCGTCCCACAGAGGGCTGGTAAATGCCTTTTATGTGTGACATACCTTTGCGTAGTCCCACAGTAGGCCTGTATTGTTGCGACACCGTCCAAYCACTTGTGTTAATCTTGGGGCATTTATGAGAGACCTAGCTAGGGGTATAACTGACATCATTGAGGCGCAACCCTCAGTGTTGGTTGCTGATCGACGCAAGTTGACAGCGGGCCCACGTCTCGCCAGACGGGGTAAAGGCTTAAAGGGGTGTGGCCACCCAGGAGGGGTTTACCTGCCGAGGGATGGCGTGGGATAAGAGTCGAGTCTTTTTGAGTCCTGATTGAATGCTTATCAGGAGAAAGCCTATCGTGGCACAACCCGCGAGGGCACTACCGCTAAAATAACAATGCGGTAGGCCGTAGATCTGGCACGATCACCCAGACTATGGTCAGCCAAGATGGAGACCTAGCCTTCCTGTACTATACTGCAAGAGGTGTTGAGAGATAAGATTTATATATATGTATGATGGATAGTGAGGATTATTGGAGGGAGACAAGATTGTCTTCAAAGGTCTCGGTTAGGGCCCGCGTCCTTGGTTATGGCCCTGCTCACAGGGTAGAGACTAAGGACACATAACGAGAAGTCGGCGTTTGTCTAGGACAAAAAGGGGGAGGACAGTTGAGAGGGGTCATTGGAACTTATGTTGTAGTACGTATGTCCAATACACCTGCGTTCTAGTGTGGGGGCAATGGAGACTCGGGTTAGAATCCTGGCAGCATATAGTTGTAAGGGCTTGGATTGTTGGAGGCCTCAACCCTRAGCCTGTCGGCTAATCGGATTGGTTCCTTTCTCGTCAACATTTGGATTTTGGATGGATTTATAGCTTTTTTATCTGGCGAAGCGACGAYGACATCGCTTAATATGGTCTGGTAAGTTGTCGGTGCGAATACCCTTGCAAGGGTATCCGCCCTGTTTTTTGCAAATAACAGAAAATAAGTTTGGTTTAAAGTTTAAGTATTCCACGCGAGGCGCAGCTGTACTTGTGATTTACATTGACTGGTTGGTTGACTAGAGCAGAGAGTGTGCGGGCGCTCAGACTTACGGCRTGCGTGATTTCTTTTTATCCTYGATGACTGAAGGGCCGGCGTGGGCGCCAACCGAATTTTTWATTTTTGATTATACTAGGACTAAATAGATTRTTRTCGTTTGACTGGTGCACTTACTGGCGACTCGCAAATACGTGTGGAGGACGACATTGACAACTGGGTGGTTCTGAAAGCGACTCGGTAGGTTTGCGCGTCGCGCAGTATCCGTTTATATAGGTGTCCGCTAGTACTAGGCTTAGCCTTGGACCTAGCACTACTGATTACAATGTCGGACTTTCATTAGAGAGATTCAGGGATCGAGATCAAGCGGTAGATGYGGGAGCTTGGCGGGAGTAGAGAGTCAACGACGAGGTGTTGCCCGCCGAGGCTTAAGGACGTACGGCGTCGAAGGTAGGTGAAGCAACGGCCCCGGTTTCATTACTTTTGGGTGCTCCGTTTTATCTGTGTTCCTCGTTCTATTTCGATTCCAAGACCTGCGGTGGGACCAACGGGTCAGGTTCAGTTGGTACACCATTGAGCTGTTGGAAAACAGACTCGAGTTCGGGCTCCCACGTGTTCGGGATGCTGGCGGAATTTCTCTGTCTCGCCTGCCTTGAAACAGACGTGGGCGGAGGAGTTCAACGTGCGTGAGCAGGTGGGTGATTAGCCGATGAGGCAGGGTAAGCCTGAGTGGCGGATRCCTTTTATGGGTGCACCGTCCGCCGATCACAAGTCCGTTGTGGCGGGCCTGAGTGTGAGCATGCCCGACAGGGGCGTGTGGGAAGGTTAGACCATACCTAGGTACAGCGAGCGAATGGTGGCCCGCGGGTATTATGGGGAGAAGGCGTAAGTGCTGCGGTAAGCTAGAATACAAGGAGAGTTTTTTCTCCTCCATCGACCTTCGGGGTTTTCAGTTGACGCTTGCAACTACCACCAAGGTCTGCGTCGGGGCCTGCTGCACCGGGGACCATGMTAGGAGCCTACAGCAGGACCGCGCTCCGACGYTGCGGCCGCTGCCTACATATGAACTGCCCACTGGGGGCCCGAAAGGTAATGAGCTCCGCCTTAGCGAAGTGGGCTTGGGGGGGGCGCGGTGGAAGCTGCAACGATACTTACGTGCACCGTTTTTTYGTCGGACTCAGGTATAAGGGGCGAAAGACCAATCGAACCGTCTAATAGACGGTTCCCTCAGCTGGTCGGCCGCTACGATGGAGTCCGCTGTTGTCGGGGCCTGAGCCTTGAAGAAATGAGGTAAGCGGCCGAAGAAACAGGGAGCRTTGGAAGGGACGAGCGGGCACTAAGGGGCTGARACATCGGGCGGTGGGCTAGCAGCAGYTRGCAGAGAGGCAGTGGGGCGACGAAAACGTATACGAGGAACGAACGGGAGGCGGGATGCAGCAGCAGAGAAAGTGTGACAAGGAGGGATGGACCTAGGCGCAATTTCGCGCTAGGTACATCCGATGGTAGAAGAAGCAGAGATGGCGAAGTTCGAGCCGGGGCGCARGGGAGAAAGGAGAGCGCTCGCGATGTTTCATAGCTCTAGGCTAGAGGAAGTASTAAGTMRAGGTCTTTGGTCAGGGCGAATCTAGTGGYAAGATTAGTTTTAGCAATGAATTAGTAGAATARGAGGTTAGTGAAAAGAGGGTCGCGCGGAGCTATGGCGGGAAGTGAAGGAGGGGGAGAGGAAATCGACATAAATCGGTCATTTCATGACCGATTTTAGTAGTTTAAGATGCTATACTAAGTTGTTCGGGTAGGGCGAGTCAGATCCAACCGTTAGTTTATRCATTAAAATGTTGTGTAGGGAGGTAGGAAAGAAAGGGCCTGCGCGGCTAGTTTGGGGCGTTGGAGCTGATAGTGTATCTTTTCAAATTCATGCGAAAATTTTCATTCAATTCTTTTTTGCCTACCCTCTCAAATTGGAAGCGGCGTAAAGGGGGTTGCGAGAGGGATAGGCAGATGAAGGCGATGAACTCTTCCACGTCTGGTGGAAGAATCATTCTCGACTACCATGCCATCGGATGGGGGTCGCCGGACTGAGTTACTCGTCTTCGTTGAAGGACCGGCGGGCTCGGTCTAATTTACCAAATGTCATCTCCCACCTGCTGGACCATATGCTTGACAGTGGCTAAGAAGACTGTCGGTTCCGCCTTCGAGATGTGTGTATTCCGRAGCGCGAYCGTGCGTATTGTTGTAAGTTTTCTTTCTGATATCGACTAAGTGGGACTGCCATACATGCTTGTATCGAAGATCCTACTGCTGCTCGCCATGCCCTCGGATCTTCATTTAGCCTGGTTGGAGGTTCTCCCCTGTCTACGGCTTGCTCACCTCTGCTGAAACGTAAGATCAGTATGAACCTGATCGAGAAGCCGATAGGAGGTATGGGAGGTAAGAAGGACGAAGGAAATAGTGTGAAAGCGAGTCGTGTGATTGGGGGACTGGCCAACTAACTAGTGCGTTACTCAGACCTTTGAACGAAGGCTAAAGGCAAGTCGTGGGGCTGGATGCTTACCTGCTGACCAGCGAGCTACTCATTCCAACACTCAGGGACCAACTGGCGAATGAACCGCAGGAATTTGAAGGTTGTCTGCTGATTGGAGTGACGGTCATCCTGTTAAGATGAGGGAGTAAGGA
>BFEA01000998.1:0-10928 GCA_003427395.1 Chara braunii
GTTCCCCGCGCCCCCCCCCCCCCCCCCCCCCCCCCCCCCTTTTTTTCCCCCCCCCCCCCCCCCCCCCCTTTTTTTTTTTTTTTTTTTTTTTTTTTTTTTTTTTTTTTTTTTTTTTTTTTTGTTATATGAACCTCAACAAATTCAATTTCCATACCATTCATTGACAGCCCGTTTTTCCGTTTCGGGCCTTTTCTTCTGCTAGGCGCAACCCATATATTGTATGGGAAAGGTGCTAGTGGCTTAAGACTTCCCGCCGATAGGGCCCTGCTTGATGCTCTCTATTGATCTGTTCTCTTCTGTTCTTGAGCGCTTGCACCTTCCGTGGCCTTCCCTGCTGCACCCTTTCGTTCCTTGCAGTCCATATTTTGCCCGCAATACTGCCTCCTTAACGACTTCCATGGCGTGGAGACGCCGCGCGTCCTCTCTTCCCACCACCTTGGCCGCTGCCCCCGGCAAGATATAAATGTCATCTTCCTCTGTCGCATCCAAGCGGGTGTTCTCAGCCATGACACTCGCCCAGCAACACCAGAACTCCCCCTAACAACTGGGCACCTGACGAAAAGACGCAGAATAATTTGGGTCTGCACCGTGCTGCTTAGCACAGGCCGGCAGCCTTTTTTCTTTTTTTTGAGGTTGTGCCTGCTGGGCCTGGGCCCTGCACCTCAGGCTGTCGAACGCCTTTTTTTTTCTTTTTTATTGAGGTCGGCTTTCGAGAGCCGCCACACAGACTCTTGGCTCTTGGAAGAGGACCTCTTGCAGGCGTGCAGCCCGCTTGACCGGACCAGATGCGGAAAGGACGAACACATGGTTTTGTTCTTTTTTTGAGACGTATCAGCTGACAGCTCTTGAAAACCATAACTGTCTATTTTATTATTATTATTATTTTTTTTCTCCTTTGAAGCCCAGGTTGTTGTAGAGGTGGGATACTAGACAGATGACAAACACCCACAGTGATCGGCCATTCGGTTGTCCAGACGAACCACTCTGCAGACCCCACCCACCCTTCCTCTCTACCCCCCCCCCCGCCCCCTGTCCTACTCTACCATTAACCGCCCTGGACCATCACCCATCCCCATCTCTGCCGGGTGATCTGACCAGACAGCTGTTGCAGGCGCCCAGGCTAAGCAGGCGCCCCTACCCGCTGCTCAGCCGCGGTTGAAGCAGACCCCGTGCAAGCCTGATTGCACGGGGACTTTGGGAGCTAGGTATGAACATGCCTGTAGTCATATATGCCACTACAGGTCTTCATGAGGGTGCACAGCGGACTCCTTCCAGGGGTCGGGCAAGGACACTTGGCCACGAGACAGCTATTGCAGGTGCCCAGGCTAAGCAGACGACCCTACCCCCTGCTTAGCCCCGGCTGAAGCAGACCCCGTGCAAGCCCGATTGCACGGGGACTTTGGGAGCTAGGTATGAACATGCTATTACGGGTCTTCATGAGGGTGCACAGCGGACTCCTCTTTCCAGGGGTCGGGCAAGGACACTTCCAGGGGTCGGGCAAGGAGTCACCAGAGAGCTGTTGCAGGCGCCCCGGCTGAAGGAGTTCTCCATCTATTGGTGGGGAGCAGCACCTGCTGGAATGGGTGCTTCATCTCCGGTGTTTCAAACAGAGCTGCCTACGGTAAACCGTAGGCAGAGAGGGAGAAGAGGACAACAAACGAGGGGCTATATATATATATATATATATATCGTCACAAACAGATATATATATATATATCGTCACAAACAGAACTGCCCGGTAAACCGTAGGCAGAGAGAGAGAAGAGGACAACAAACGAGGGGCTGTGACAAACTGTTTCGTCGGAGTTTCACCGACTCATCAGGAGGCCATATATATATATATGTATATGTATATATACATATATATGGCCGTGATAGGGTTCAGATACATTCCCGGAAGTACTGGAGTGAGTATGCCCTCCTCGGCGAGGGGCTTTCCTGAAAAGGTGGAAAACACCCTGCCTTGGTGGCAGGGCACTAAAAGAAAGAAGAGGGGGGAAAAAATGATTTGCATTCTGCACAGTACTACAGTAGTGTGAGTATGGGCATAGCCACACCAGTCTCGAAAGGTGCAAAATGAGAATGAACTTCGGGCTAGAACATGACCAGATGCACCCGCCACAATTTTGTCTTTTTCAAATCTGGAGAGTGGTACGGTGCCCTGGGTCAGATGCCGTCCCCGGATCTCTTTTCTTTGGGCGTTGCCGCGGTGTGCGGCCGAAACGAAAAACGAAACGAATGTATCTTCCCGCAGAAAATGGACAGGTTCGTCGGTTTGCTATAAATAGAAACGAGTGTATTTTGCCACCTTTCGTGGGCAGACGCACTCGTTTCGTTTTCGTTTTGTGTGCCGCGCGGCAAGACCCTTTTTCTTTCATGAAACGGCAGGGACCTTTGTTCATCATTGATCTGACGTTAGTTTATTTATTTATTTTTATTATTATTATTATTATTTTTTCTTCTTGTCTTTTTGGTGCCATCTGCTGGCAAGATATAGGGGCTCGCCACACCACTATCGAATCGCGTTTTTTTTCGATGGGTGTCAGAAAAATTCGATAGTCCGGACTTCGATAGAAACCCCCCCTTTCACCACACAGCACTGTCGAATGGAATGTTTTCCGTTCCGGGTCCGCTTTCGACTGTCTGTCGTCTGTGTGCAGGTCCTGTTGTCTAGCGCGTGCGTGGGCGGTTTTTCGATGGTCCGGAATGTGGGCTATCGAAGAGAAGGCGATTGCAGGCGGACGTGCACATTTCGTTCGATAGGGGTATAGAATTCCCATTTCTGACACCTATCGAAAATTTTCGAAGCTGCATTTTTCGATAGGCTGTGTGGCTATGCGAAACTATCGAAAATTCGTGTTTGGATAGTGGTGTGGCGAGGCCCATACACCACTCGAGTTTCAAGGTAGGCTGCTACTGGTTCCCCCCCCCCCCCCCCCCCCCCCCCCTCGTTTTCTGTGACTCCCGCCGCGTAACCGCCCTTTTTTTTTTTTTTTTTTCGGAAAGTGTAATGTGAACCGCTTTTTCTGTTCAACCTGTTACTATAACAGTCAGGCGAAAAAAAAAAAAAAAAAAAAGAATTGGTTCCTGTGAACTGGCGGTACAGGGGCGAGGGCCCCCACTACCGTCTTCACCCGAATAGAACGCGCGGTCATTATAGCTGTATTTGGTGTAACCTTCGGTCTAGATACAGCTATAATGACCGTGCGTTCACAGCAATAATGACCGGGCGTGCGTTCACAGCAATAATGACCGGGCGTTCTATTCGGCTGAAGACGGTAGCAAAGAAAGGACTTAACGTAACCACTAAATCTGGAGAGGTGCAGACAATCGCCATTACTCTGCTTTTCTCCCTCTCTCTCCTTTGAACCCATCCACGCCTCCACATCCAACAATCCTCTTTGCTACAGTCTTCACCCGAATACAGTACCGTCATCATAGCTGTACTTGGGGCAACTTTTGAGTCCAGATACAGTGATAATGACCGTACGTTGTATTTGGGTGAAGACTGTAGTTGAGGCTCTAACCTTAAGGACTTTTCTGCCATTACATTTCTGTTCGGGCCCAGAGGATCGCGATCGCCAAGGACTTTTCTGCAATTACCCCATTAGTGTTCTTTCGTTTTTTTCCTAAGGGCCTCGCCACACACCACTGTCGAAACGAAAAACGCACTCGTGCATCTTCCCCAAAAAGTGCCCAGATGCATCCGTTGCTATTTTTAGGAACGGATGCATCTTGCCACTTTCTGTGGGAACATGCATTTGAACGTTTTTCGTTTCGATTTCGACAGTGGTGTGGCGAGGCCCTACATCGCAGCTATACACGCTCGTTCGAGGCCCTCGTTCCACTCTCTACTCGCCAAAATGTTGAACACAGATGACTAACGCACCATGCCCAGGACTACATTCATTCGCAATTTTCCTCTGTGGCGACTGGTGGAATGAGGCCTTCAATGATGACCTTTCCCCCACCCACCATGTCATCAAGATCCCGACGATGTGGCAGAACACCAAAACTGTACATGACATGCAAAGTGCGACGCTTTCTCATGGGGAGATAAATAAAGCCAATTAAAAAAAAAAAAAAAAAAACGATACATGTAGCTACCGGTAATCAACGATTAACCAATAACGCCTACAAATCTCCCAATTTTTTTTTCTTTCTTTTTTTTTTAATACAAATCTCCCTTTCAACCTTTTTTTAATCCCCCTTTTTATAGCTCGCGAATCCTGTTACAAGACAAGCGTACTCCAAAAAAAAAAAAAAAAAAAAAAAAGACAAGCTTACGCATGCTCTCCATAAATAACGAAAACCAGGATACCGTTCTTCCACTTCATCACATCCCCAACCAACCATCCACTCAATCAGAGCTAATCAACTCACCCATCAACATCAATCACCTATTACATTAATCAATTACTTGACCAATCAAACACAGCCACGTCATCGACCAATCAGACACACAGCCACGTCATCGACTAATTAAATACAGCCACGTCATCGACTAATCAAACACAGGCACGTCATCGACCAATCAAACACAGCCACGTCATCGACTAGTTAAACACAGGTAGGTCTTCGACTAATCAAACGCAGCCGCGTCATTGACTATTCAAACACAGACACGTCATCCACAACTAATCAAACGCAGCCACGTCATCAATCATTCCCTGGACAGATCATCATACGATCGTCGCTCGAAGCAGATTATCCAACGACATCATGGACACCTAGATTAACTTCTGTTATTCAGAAAGAACCAACCAGAAACAAAAAAAAAACAAAAAACAAAAAAAAGTACAGCGTCATGTCGCCGTGTCCTTTCCCCCGCACTCCAATCTGGAACGAGAGGGACACGCCAGATTTTCCCAGAACTACAAAAACAGAAACAGAAAAAGAGGAAGGCTGTCTGCGCTCAATCCAGCTCGACTACCTTCCCTTCTTCCTTGTAAATGTATCGTAGCGCAATTTTTGACTCTATGCATCGATCGATTTGCAAATACCTAACCTATCTTCCCGTTATCCTTACTACCACATTACCGACCCATAACCTACCAACCACTCTCTCTCTCTCTCTCTCTCTCTCTCTCTCTCTCTCTCTCTCTCTCTCTCTCTCTNGAGACAGGTGTGTGTGTGTCTCTGTCTCTGTGGCGCGCGCGCGCGCAGAGGCATGCGCTCACACACTGTTCACTGCAGTCTCCTCTGATCTCTCTCTCTCTCTCTCTCTCTCTCTCTCTCTCTCTCTCTCTCTCTCTCTCTCTCTCTCTCTCTCTGTGGAAACTCTCAGCTCCGTGAAAAGGAGATCTGATTTCAAATGACGACCTCCATTTTCATTCGGAATGGGGACACGCTTGTACGTTCAGAAGGTGGGCAGAGGAGAATATGAAGGACGGGTAGTGGACGACGAGACGGGAGAGAGATGCAGCCGCAGCCTTGGCAATTTGCAAAAGAATTGCCACCACACCTGCCAGAGTCCACGTGGAATGCCACAACGCCAGATTTCTGACCTCCTTGTACCGGGATGTGAAGGTGTTCAGATACAATTCGACAGCGGAGGGCTGAAGCCGCATTACCTAATCTCACAATCCTCCCCCCCTCTCCCTGTCACCGTCAAATCATCGCCCTTCGGTCTTCCGTTATCCTCTTCCGTTTCAGATTACATTACAGTATTACCGTTATACTATCTGTCATGATTAATCAATCCAAAGCCGCCACAGTGAATTGACAATGCTTCCCATTAATCGGGCATACGTACTCTCCTATCAATCCGTGGATGGATGGAATCATGGAAGAAAACTCTGTTGATTGACCAATGAATTTGGAATTCGGAAGCCATCAAATCTTCACATTTTCGACAGGTCAATGACCGAAATTTACATTTCCCGATGGCTCAATGATTCTAAAAACAGTCTCTCTCTCCTTGAAAGGATCACAACGATCAAACACAAAAAAGAAAAAGTGTCTCTCTGATGGATCATCAGTCCAGTAAGGTGGAGCACAGATCCACACTGCCGAGCCAGGAATCGAGCACGCTACTTTCCGTTCGCTACGCGGTGGACACCTAACCAATGGGCTCAACGATGCAAAAAAAAAACGTACAGCACCCCTACCTACCTAGCATTACCACCGGAGATTTGCGAGGGGAAAAAAATAGAAAAAAAAATGATAAAAAAAGAAAGGTATGAACTCTGGAGGATCAATGATCGGACTCTTTGAGCTGCTCTAGTTCTGCCTTCAGCTGCTCCATCTTAAGGCCCATGGATCTCTGCAGTGCCCCTCTAGCGTTTTCTCCCAACCTGGAAAGCAGCCCTTGGTAGGCACTAATGGCTTCATTACATGCCTTTCTTGCTGATTCGGCTTCCTCGTTGAAGTAGATGGTGTCCTTAGACTCCAGAGCGAGCTCGATTTCCTCTCTTGCCTCCGCGAACTTCTGATTGATGTCGTCGATCTCCTCTCTGGCCGCCGCCATCGCCTGATCGACCCTCTGCTCCTCCTCCACGTGGCGACTCGTGGACAGTCGTCGTCGATCGGCCGGCGACAGCGTCAAAGACCGGAGATCGCGTCGGGGAGATGACATGGGACCACGCGCCGCCGCCGCCCAAGCACGCCACGTGGCACGGCTCCTGTTCATCGGGTCACCGCCATATCCTTGACACGTGACATCACGCGAAGACGTAATTGCCATCGGAAACGCCGAAAAAGACATAGGATTTACGCGGCGAGCAGGAGGAAGAGAGGGCGAAGTCGATGGGAGAGTAGTGGTTCGAGTAGGAGTGAGAGAAGGAGGAGGAGGAGGAGGAGCTGACGTGGCAGCCGCGTGGTGGACGCGACTACACGTCAGCTGAGCTTGCCCTCCTAACTGGGATGGATTGTCGGTGGCGGCGGCGAGATGAGAGAGAAGCAGATGTCCACGTGGCGTGCTTCTGCCCGCGTGACTGTCTCGCAGATGACTCGATGCCGGGGAAACAATATCGGGTGACGTGTGCGCAGGTGGTGCTTCCACGTGGATTCGTTCCAGGTCACATTCCACGTGGTTTGCCCTGGTCATAGAAAGAGAGGAGACTCCGCCTCTCGCACACAATGCACTCAAGCTACATGCTATTGCTCCTCCTGACACCTCAACCATTTGCCCGGAGGTCCATATAAGACGATGAGCGGCCGCCATAGCCGACCTGCTTCTTCTTCTTCTTCTTCTTCTTCTTCTTCTTCGTCTTCGTCGTCGTCGTCGTCGTCGTCTACTCCGTTGAGCGACCCAACTTTACGCAACTTGGAAGCAACCCTCCTCCCAGCATGCCAACTCTCGAGAGTGATGGCGAAAGACACGTGGCAGGCACAGGCACGTGTTAGCGACACGTGGCAGGCGCAGACACGTGTTCCCGGCAATCATTCTCAAGACACACATGATAAATTACTACCACCCGCACAACAACGTTGCCCCGCCTTCTTCTTTTGGTACTCGGTGTGACCCAACAACGTGGTGGGCCCTCATAGGGCCTCGCCACACCACTCAGAAAACGACAAGTTTCACAAAGAGAAATGCGAGCCCAATAATTAAAAAAAAAAAGAAAACAAAAAGCGAGCCCAATAATAAAATAAAATAAAATAAAAAAAGAAATGCGAGCCCACCTCCCACACAAGTTGACGAGATACATCCTTTTTTAGGGCCTCGCTACACCACTGTCGAAATGGAAAAAGAACGAGTGCACCTTCCTCAGAAAATGACAAGATGCGTCCGTTGGTATTCATAGTAACGAATGCATCTGGTCACACCCGACGGGAACATGCGCTTGTACTTTTTGCGATTCGACAGTGGTGTGGCGAGGCCCTTATTACTATGCATTCGCTGCTGTGAATAGTAAAGGATGTAGCGCGCCAACTATTTTTTTTTATTTTTTTTTTAGCGCGCCAACTTCAGCCTGGCTTTCCTCCACTACTCTCGACATGCACAAAAGACAAAAATCATGGCGGTGCATCTGTCCATGTTCTACCGGAAGATTCACTCTCATTTTGCAGATTTCGAGAGTAGTGGAGCGCGCCATCTTCTGCAGGAAAATGCACTCGTATTTCTTTCGTTCGGTTTCGGGACGACCATGCCAGGCACATACAGACTGAGGACTCGGGAATTGGAATTGATAGGTAGACCCTGCGCCATACCACAGGCGGCCTATCCAGCGGCCTAGCCCAGTTGGCAAGGGACACAAGTGGCATTCAGGAGGTCTTGGGTTCAATCCCCATTGGCCTCATGCACCTTCCCGGGCAAGCTTGGCGCCGACCACCTAGAGATATGCCGTTGGTCCCCCCGAGTGGCATTGAGCAGAGACTGCTGATGTTCATAGGGGGAGGGGAGGCACAGTGACTGGCCCATCGAAGAAGCTCGGTCCTGATGCTACCGGCTGACCCCTGGCCCGTATCGCCCACCTGCTGTAGCAGGTATCGCACCTGCTGGTGGGTGCAGCTCCCACGTCTTCCCTCGTTGGAGGCTTGAGCACCGATGTGGCTGCTACGGGTTCCCGTAATACTATAATGACAATTAAAAAAAAGGCCTGAAAGGCCGTCCTGTCCAGATTTGACAGGTAATTGAATTGGTTGGGCTTCAAAGAATTAGCTTTAAAAAAAGTTCCATTCACTGCTCATATCTGACCGTCGACAGTGAAATTGACCTGCAGAGATGCAAAATCCATGACCTTGGGCCTGTACCTTAGGGAGCAGGGATATCTCGGCGTGAGTTTGTCCGATATGGGACAGAGGGGCCAGTGTTAGGGCCTCGCCACACCTCTCTTGAAATGTGAAAGAGACAGAAGTGTAGCGGGTGTTTCTGGTCATGTTCTTGCGGGATGTTCATTCTCATTTTGCACATTTCGAGAATGGTGTGGCGATGCCCTTGGTCATGTTCCAGCAGGATGTTCATTCTCGTTTTGCACATTACGGGGGCCGGACATAGGGGCTCGCTGCACTACTCTAGACGCGTGAAAAATTTATTGAGTCATTCAAGAGAGTCAGGAAAAGTCCTAAAGGGTCTCGCTCCACTACACTAGACTCACGAAAAAAATTGTGAGTGCTTCTAGAGCTGTCAGAGGTCTAGAACTCTTGAAAAAAGAAGCATCGCTCTACTTACTCCAGACTCAAGAACTATAGAAGCACTCACAAATTTCTCAGCGCTACATGACAGCCCTTCGACAGTGCTAGATGACAGCGCCAGCTCGTTCTGATGGTCGGGGCAGGAGGCACACTCACGAAAAAGGAGGCTGCAGGGGGGGGAGGAGGGAGGGCGCTCGAAAACGTGAGCATTGCAGGCTGCGAACTCCATACAAATAGAGAGTGCCCTTCGAGAGCACTTTCTGACAGCTCTCGAAGGGTGTCGCCACGAGTTCCAGTTTAGAGTAAGTGGAGCAAGAGGTGTTACTCTCGAAACTTCGGGAGTCTGAGTAGTGGAGCAAGGCCCAAAATCTATGCCTTGCCGCACTAGCTCTAGACTCTAGAAAAGCTAGAGTTGCTCCGTCACTTTCTGAGTTCGACCATTTCACTACAGGACAGCGCCAGCCAGACTCAAGGCTCGAGGAAAACCAAGGCGTTTCAAGGGTCCTCCGGACCTCCCTAAAAAAAGCATCTTTGCAGGCTGGTGCTCTAGATCAATCTAGAGTGAGAAGGACCGACAAGCTCTGACAGCTGAAGAAATGAAAAATCTAGAGCGAACTTATCGAGTAAGTGGAGCGATGACGACTCTATTACTTTTCTAGAGTCATTCTGACAACTATAGAACAGGTTTTCTAGCGCCCATTTCTTGTGTAAGTGCAGCCATGCTGTACTCAAGAAAAACTCGAATCTAGAGTAATACAGCGAGCCCCATAGGCCTCGCTGCACCACTCTCCACATGCACAAAAGACAAAAACGATGGCAATGTATTGTTCCATGTTCTAGAGTTGAATTCAGTCTCATGTTGCACTTTTGGAGAGTAATGCAGAGAGGCCCGTATACTCGAACTAAGGGCCTCCTTGCACTACACCTCACCCCATGAGTACTCACTCAAGGGCCTCGCCGCTGCACACACTCACCCCAAAAATCATCCCACTGAAGTCCAGGCTGGCACGGCGGGTTCAGCTACGTTCACTGGTGAACTCACCCCGCCCGTGCATGCATAGGCCCAGCGTACCATTGGAGTTCATGCGGTTTTGGGGTGAGTGAGTGCCCAGAGCCCACCTCTTGAGTCTGGACTCGCTCACCCACGGGCACCCACCACCACAGACGAGCTGCAGATGGGGCAAACCTGTTACCCCCCGGAAAATTGGAAAATTTTTCAAGTGCTTTCGCAGGGAAGGCTGTCGGAGGACCACTCCCCGGAAGTTTTTGTTTTTGTTTTTTCTTTTTGTGGCCCGATGGACCACTGATCACCTGTTTGTTTTTTTGTTTTGTTTTTTTTGACCAAACACTCATTTATTCCACATTAAAAAGAAGGGGGCCGGCCACCCCACAACAAGGCTGGTGCTGGGAGCCTTACCCAGTTTCG
This sequence comes from Chara braunii, assembly GCA_003427395.1. Lineage (NCBI taxonomy): Eukaryota > Viridiplantae > Streptophyta > Charophyceae > Charales > Characeae > Chara > Chara braunii. The sequence goes on from BFEA01000998.1 coordinate 10,505, forward strand.
CTTTTTACAGGCCCCGAAAGGGACCCGAGGAAGAAAAAAACTTCAACAGAAAACCCACACAAACTATGCAATCACTACATTAACGCGACAACACAAAAGCAGAAGGACAACAAGCATCAGTTATCCTAGCTAAACCACCTCATCTATGTCCCTTCTCTAATCCACCCTCCTATCCATTCCCCAAGGATTCTCAAGCCTATTCTATCCATTCTGCACAAGGTCAATACAGTCCCCCGAGCCTACCCGCTGCTCAGTTTCTAGCTATGCCTCTCTGGGTTCCCCGGCCTGAAAACCAGCAGGTAACCTGCTTCCCTCCTGCGAGATGCTATCAAACCAAGAGGACAGGTAGGTACCTCTCTCTCTCTCTCTCTCTCTCTCTCTCTCTCTCTCTCTCTCTCTCTCTCTCTCTCTCTCTCTCTCTCTC
>BFEA01000998.1:13741-24350 GCA_003427395.1 Chara braunii
TTTTTTTTTTTTTTTTTTTTTTTTTTTTTTTTTTTTTCTTTTTTTTTCGGCGTTCGGACTCGGATAGATTGCTCGGGGAGGATGTCCGACCGAACAACCCCGGACGGTCAGGGGGCTCCCGGATGTTCGATTAGGCACAAACTCTATAATATCAATAAGAAACATCGCGCGCGCCTCAAAACTGTGCGCCCACGCACTCCCTCCTTTCAGTCAAACATTTAGTCAGCGCAAAAAAAAATACAGCCGCGACTCTCGCGGTGCACTCAAACTTCAGGTCAAAACTTTTTTTTTGTCACTTAAAAAAACAGGGTCGGTACCCTGTAAGGGTATTCACACTGACAACGGTGTGAAGAGGTATCTGAGCCCAAAGATAAGTGAACCTGTGATAATCTATGTGGCTTCACGTACCCTTCGGGTTAACCCCAAAGTAAGCACCGAAGCACGGACCTTGGGGGGCAAAGGGACAAATGGGGGTCGGGCTCAAAATTTTTGTGTGTGATTGCGTGCATCTTTCGGAAATGTCCTTGTCTGTTTTGCAATTCCGGTCTCGCCGGGCTGATTAGCGTCCATGCAGAAATTCTTAAAGAAACGGTTACAGTTTCGGTTGTCGCTGCATTTTATTTTTTTTGCTAAGAATGCAAGCGTGCAGCCACTTTCAAATTTTTGCATGCCTATGCAAGCTGGCTTCCCACTTTCACACGCACGCCAAGTTCTCTTCTTGCTCAAACTTTGTCTATGCACATCACTTCGTCTTCCTCCCTTCCATTTTGGCACAGGCGATTGGTCGCCAGTCGAGCTGGTCGGGTCAAGCCATGAGAGCGAACTTATGCGCAAGGCTTGAACGACCACCTCGATGTGCATAATTTTTTATCGCCCCGCCTTCGTCAATCTTTTATAACGTTCTTTCTTCTCTGCTCCTCATCTACCGCCTATACTCCCCCACATTACACGCTGGTGCCCCACCACCTTCCACACTGTAAATTTGCACGCCCCCCTCCTTTTCTCCTCTTTGATCTCATCTACAATGTTGTGCTAGCTATGCGTGAAGGCTGCGGAGGTTGAACATGGTGGCCGCGCACATGGGGTGCGGACACTGATGTTGTTTTAAAGAAAAATTGCAAGGGACTTTTGCTTTTCTCCATCGCTGCTCGTCCGAGTGTGCATGCGTGCTTAAGACTAAGTGCTTGTACTAACTCGTGTGCATGCCTTGCGAGCGTGTGAAGCTTCCACCTTGCCCCTTTCATTACACCCTTCCCATTGCCGAGAGATGTGGGCGAGTGACTTGCGTAATCACTCAATGTATGGATGATGCAGAAGGTATGTGTCGTTGCAACATAGTGGTAATTTTGTCCACGTCGTCGTCTCTGCTCTCGTTCTTGCAATTTGGGTTGGTGTATTGGGCAAAGGAGTCAGAAGTAGAGCTCTGGTTGTATGGAGTTGGGGTTTGCTAACTTGAGTATAAGCACGAGTAACTGCCCGTGTTCGAACCTCACGTCTATCTGCCATAGCAGCCTCCCTGAGTTCCTGGTCGCAGACGAAGACCGAATCAACTGTGATGTGGATGTTAGGAGGTTTTTGCCTACCAACCGAGTTCACTTCTATAATCCGTCGAAGGCCTGTCACATCAGCAGGGAGAGTTTTGTTTTGATTGATTGTTTCTATGCTCCACAACTGATCCTACCTTATACTGACCTCACAGTGCTTCCCTGGTTGGCTACACACGCCACGTGGAACCCTCACTCGAGTCAGTTCCAACTGCATGTGGTCCAAGCTCGCAAACTCATGTTCCTAGCAACAGTTGGTACTGGGGTACCGAGGATCAATTAGGTTCCCGGATCTCACATAAGTGGTTTCACTCCATTAAATCTCGCCCAGCTAAGGTAGCATCTTTGCAGTGGCAAATTGCCCACCATTGCCTCCCCACCATACTTGCAAGCGGCGGCCGTCCGGGCGGTTCCGCACGTACGGTAGACCGCCGGACCGGACCCATGCGGCGCACGAATGTGCGCCCGACGACCAGTTACGCCCCCCCCCCCCCCCCCCAAAAAAAAAAAAAAAAACGGCCCCGTCCGGTCTGGGGGGAGGGGCTGCACGCGACAAAGCGGACTGGACCGGACGTGCAAGTATGCCCCCCACAAATGATTGGATTATTGATAGAACCTCGCTAAAACAAAGAGGAATAGATCATCCTTGGTGTAAGTTCTGTAAATCAGCCTTCCCATCTAAGCTAATACTGAAAACATTAGAGCACATTTTTCTCCAATGCCCAGGATCAGTTTGGCTATGGCGTTGGTGGGACAGAATTTGGAATCAATTGGGAACGTCCCTTCCCTGGCCCTGGGATTGGAAGCCACTGCTCTTGGAAACCTGGAATCCCGATCAGGGAGATGACTTCTGCAGGAAACCAACATATGTCTGTGTAGGATCCTCAAAGACTTTACGTGGAGCTACTACTAATTAATAATATAAAAGAAAGACCAATGACTTATGAGTATACGTACGATAGATACCTTTGTTTGTATGTAGTGTCGTATTATTATAGTGAACCCTTTGGAAGGAGAGCAGTCATTTGGGCAATATGGACACGTAGGTGTACCTATGAAATGGAAGGTGCACGCTTGGATGGGCCAAAATTTACTGAAACTATTAAGCAACATATTCAAACAGAGATTACTACCAAATGGGAAATTCTAAAGGAAAAATACAGTATCTGACAATGAAAAAAGAACTCTTGCAACAAATTAAAGTATTCAATCGAAGCTGGCTTGGGGGGGACCAGGGAGGGAGGTTAGGGTGGGTGAAATGGGAGGGAGCACAAGAAAATGATCAGGATGCGTTTCAAAGGAAGTACCACCTGGTCTTCAATGACTGGATTGAAGTTGACCCTGATATTCCATTAAGGCCTCTCACGGACTTCCCTCATCCTTTTCCTCCATCAAATCTATGTTTGGTTCCCGGATCGTGGTATGGGTATGAATGAGTGTTTAGATCTGGTATGAATGTTCTGTATATGCTTATAATACAATGGGGTATGGTCAAGTGCTAGGAAGACATGTATTTCTGGCGCCCTGGTTAGGGTGAAGAGGCACAAGTATCAACAAGATCATCTGTTCTCATGGTTATGCTCTAGGTTTCAAAAAAAAAAAGATGTATTTATGGGACGCTGGACCTGGTTTCCAGCAGATGACGCTCCCCACCAATAGATGGAGCACAATGTAATTAAAAAAAAAAAAAAAAAAGAAACTGGGACTGGAGTGAGAACTCCAGTTTCGCCCTGGCTGTTCAACTCCCCTGCCCAAAATCCTCGGCCACATCAAGACCCTCTGGTGCTGTCGTCCTCATATACTATTGACCTACCTCTCTCTCTCTCTCTCTCTCTCTCTCTCTCTCTCTCTCTCTCTCTCTCTCTCTCTCTCNCACACACACACACACACACACACTCTCTCTCTCTCTCTCTCTCTCTCTCTCTCTCTCTCTCTCTCTCTCTCTCTCTCTCTCTCTCTCTCTCTCCAACCACACATACATACACATCTATTTGCAGCAACTCCTCAGATTTTGCCGAGTAGTGCAAAGCATTGAATGCAGGAAGCACAAAGCAAACCATAACCATGGCCGAAGCAAAAGGCACTGTCAAACAAATTCCAGGGTGCAGATCGCTAAGAAACCAAATACAATTGTTTAACAAAATCCCACCCCTTACTTATATCAGATTCTTACCTTTATGTGAAGCACGCTTCCTGCAAGACATGTTCCGACTCTGCCAAAGTGCGCCTGGCTTGGCATACATGACGAATGAAACTAGGCATTGCCATGACTGCCAGTTATTTCCATAGATTAAAGACGTTTCTCATAAAAGTTCAAGCAACTACGAAACCACTGCTGATGACAGTGTGACCATTCCCGCTATACCAAGTGACCAGGTTCACCGAATGGTTGCCACATCAAGTTGCCATAGCCACTCACTTTTCTTTGGCTTGGTAAAGGGAAAGTTGGGAAACACATTATTTGGGACCACCTCCTTTTTTTTTTTTTTTTTTTTTGGACAAACTTCTGCAGAGGGCTACACTTGGGAGAGTGATAAGAGCATCTCCCTGACCACCTCCTAACTTCTATGTAAGGCATTGAAAGCTTTCTTTTTGTTTTCTTTTTTTGACAGCTGCTGCTGCCTTGATGAGGCCTTGTCGAAGAGGAATTTCGAAAGAAAGGACGACATTCACTCGGTTTTACCAACAGAGTTGATAGTCAATGCTTTACATTTTCTGCAATTTAAAACTATAATAATGTAAATGCAATGATTTTTTTCAATTCATTGTCCTCTAGTCTAGTCTATTGGTGGTTAGATCATAAAGTACAAACATAGTTAGTGCAGGACTACGATGAAACATGGAGGCTACTCTGGGGTCCCTGTGGACATTGACAAACTTCAAGAAGTTTATCTAGCTCTAGGGTTTGTAACTTCTGATCCAACAACGCCTGTAACCTCTATTCAATTCTTACCATTGAACAGGAACCGTCAGATTTTCCCTTGCAAGAGAAACAAAAACAAGCCCTATCTTTCGCTCTGCGTCGGGGCTTTGGCCGTCAATTGCCGAGAGTTTGGTGAGGGCTACACCTCCATCCCAGGTCCTTTCCCACCATCTTGAAGAACAAGCGGTTATGGAGTTCCAGCTCTTTGCAGATCTCTCTCTGCATCCTTTCTGACAATTCAGGCACCGGTCCTTGGCCGACTTTGAAAGCTCCTTCCTTCTCTATCATCTCTATGGCAGTCCGGTTGAACCTGGAGAGGCCTAGGAAATCCGTCACCTTGTCAAGCATAGGCTTGGCATGATCCTTCCACGCATCTAAATTGACAACCATGACTCTCTCCCATCCAATGGTTCGAATCCACAGGTCCAAGAAGTGTGCGTACAGACCAGGTAGAAGGAGCCCGTCTCGTCCAACCAACCCGCCGACAGGTTTTCGGTGTCCCCCCTCCCTCCCTTGCAACGAGCGTTCAACTGACCTCGTCGGACCAATCCGTTTCATCCCGTCCAGTGCCGTCAGCTCCCGGGAGGGCCGGGACACTTTCCCCTCTGAGTCCGGCATTGGCAGTGGTTCTCCCATGGCCGATCGCTGATTAATGTGGCCGTCAACAAACCCTTGCTTGAGGGGATATCGCCGGTGCATGCAGCGAAGGAACTTTGAGAATCTGGGGTCGTTATACTCTGCATCTCCTTCTTCTTTCTCTTCTCCATCTTCCCCTAGCTCTGCTATCTCTTCTTCTTTCTCTTGTTTCAAGTGAACTTGAAGAAGCTTTCTTCTCCTCGCATCTGTATCCCTTGAAAGTCTGGAAGGTCGTGGTTGCCCATCTGTGGAACCATCACCCTCAGGTCCGGATGCTCCGAAGGATCCTCCCCCTGGTCCATCTGGATGACCAGTATCGGATCCAGGTCCATCCACAGCTCTTGAATCATCATATCCTGGTCCATCTGAAGACTCCGAACCATCATCGAGCTCAGATTGAGGTCCATCAAACCCCGCTTGTGTCCCTCTTTCCAACCAATCACCATCAACTTGAGACGTTTGATCTTTTGGCTCAGGACGGCCACGAGTTTGAGTGTGGACCGACCACCTGCTCCTCCTACCACTAGAAGGTTGAGCATCAGGAGACGTTATCGGATGACGATCAACATGGGTGACGTCAGCAGCAGCAGCAGGTGCAAGAGGAGAAGGAGGAGGAGGAGAGGAGGAAAGCTCTTCCTTTTCCTCCGCTTCCCCTTCTGCGTCTTCATCATCGTCGATCAAGAAGCCCGTGTCAGATTGAACACGTGGCAGGCCAGCGAGATTCCTGCACATTCGCATCAGAGCCAGCTCAGCAGCCAGTGCTGCTTCCAGGCTGATGAACTCAGTCTTGTTGCTTTCTTGGAGCAAATCTCGTCCTCCTCCGCTTCTCTCCCATTCCAGCTCGCCGGCCTCGCTTGCTCCCAGTGATCCACTCGTGCTGACCCCGTTCTCCTCTTCACCAGCTTGGAGCAAGAAAGGCCATTTCTCTGGCCTTTGAGTCAGATGACGATACCAAGAAATCGCTTTGGAGAGAGGTTCTCGCACACACAAGATCAGCAAACTGCAAGGCAGCAGCTCCTCCACCAGCTTCAGGGCTGAAGGCTCCATATAGTACCTTGACGACATGGTTCAGTGAACAAAGTCAATGACATTAAAAAAAAAGGCTCTTATTGTCGAAGATTTGACAGGTGATTAAACTGGTTGGGAAAAAAAAAAAAAAACTGACATCTATCGACTTGACGTCCTACACTTTTTGCTTTTTTTAATTGATTTTTTGTTAATTCTTTCTCCTCCATATCCAGGGAACGCCCCATTTGTCCACGGCTTGATGTCATGTGCGCATGTCGGGAATAACGCAGACATGCAGTGTTGGCGTTGAGGTGGGTGATGGAGGAGGAGGAGATGGATGAAGGGCAGGAAAATTAGACAGCACAGAACCTGTGGACAAGAGAGAGAGCATGAATGGGATCAAGACTGGGTGATGGGGATGAATGAATAAAGCAAGGTGCAATCTGCACCTAGTACACCAAGTCCAGGTTAGGGGACCACACTGGATGTCGGACCTACTGGTCTTGGAACTAAGGAACAAAGGCGGCCTGGAAGTGGTGTGGAAGTGGATCCGAAAAGGATGGGAAAAAAGCCGATCCAAGGGGTGAAAAAACCGTTGAGTACCATTTCTGCGACGTTCTCGCATGGGAAGATTTCCGCAAAGTCTCGTTTTTTTTTTTTGAAAGGGGGTCCGCATGCTGGAAGACCGCTTCGGTTCAAAGCCGACCAAAGAGACCTCTTACTGAAAAGCGTCTTCCTCCTCATCTGCAAAGCGCAACAACGTGGTGTCGGAGATACAGCCCTTGAAGGAAGTTACCACTCAGCTTGCTAACATCGCCACCCAACAGTCGGAGATAATACAGGGATGGGCGAAGCAGAGAGCTACTATGGCCGCTCAGAGACAACAACAGGTGGCTGTGGCGCAAGGGCTGGTACAGCTCCCTGGCTGGCCCGTGCTGCAACTCAAGCTAATCCACTACGATGCTACAACTGCAATCAGCCGAGCCACTTGGTCAAAGATTGTCCTTTGCCCACAAACCAGCAACAGGGTAACAACGAAGGTTCCCAGGTTCTGCTTGGGGCACCTGCAACAATTAACCAAGGTAGTGTAGCCACTGTGTCAGACACGGGAGTTAGGGATGTCATGCCCCTTCGAGATTGGGCCCGAAGAGTACATGACCGTTGGTATGCTCGAACCCAGAACTATAGGGGTCGTGCACCACATCCAGCGTATAAGGGAGGAAAGTGACTTTGTGCCCTGGAGACCAGGGTTCGAGGACCCAACGCTTCCTGGGCCTGAGTACAAGGACGGTCTGTGACGCCCAACCTCACGCCCAGCGCGACTTCCTGATCGGAGTGGGATGTGGGCTTGGAAGTGCGAAAAGGGGTGTGCCAAGGATTTTTGGGGAAAGTGGGGGAGTCTTAAGGGTATGAATGCAATTAGGCGGGTGTGCGCAAGGGACTCACGGTCCGATGGGGGCCGGGGCACTGTGGGCGATGACGGGTTACGGGAAAATTCCTCCGTGGTGGAGACGGTCCCGAAAAGTTAGGCCGTCGGGGGCCGCCACGTGGCGCAGGCCGCCGCGTGCCTGGGTTGGGCCTTCGGGATTCCGGGGCTCTTTGTGCGCCGCTGCGTCGACAGTTTACACAAACCGTGTTGGGCCAATTGGGGGCTATGGCCGGCCATGGAACGACACTGAGCTGATGATATGGGAGAAGGAGGCGGAAAGGAGGGAAACTGGTGGTGATCTCAACGAATCCCGGATGGGTGAAGTAGTAGATGTGGTCGGGGGAAGGGAAATCGGAGCACCGAGGGTCGCTAGTGGTGGCACAGTGGAATTCCCGCGGACATAGCCGATTCTCCGTGTGACAAGGGTATCGAGTCCTTATGAGCTCGTTTATTATAGGGGTGAAATAGTCCGGGTCATAGGACGAGTCTGAGCCCCAAGATCGCATCATGGTATCATTGCCGATGGGATAGTGAGCGAGTCGACGCGCGGGAATGCGTGCAAGGGCGCGACTCGGATCGCGTTTACACATGTTCTCGTGCGGCGCTCGCGGGACCGGACTTCGCGCCTAATTGCTTCGTAAGTCTCGGTTATGCAAGATGCAATCATACCACATCCTTATCAGGGGACAAGCAAAAACGAAATCTACATCGGGGCCAGATTCTTATCCCATCTATCGCTGCACCCGGTGCAAGCAAAGATTCGGCACAAACAAAAAGCAAGGGCAGGGATTTTCCGCAAAAAAGATAGGCAAGCAAGCATAATATTCATGCATCCATACATTCGACAATCATACACATAATGCAAGCAAAAGCGGACATCGCGAAGACAAATGTGAGCAAAAATCCAAGCCCAGATATCAGAAAGCCGAAACGAAAATAAGAACGGGCAAACCGCCCGGAGCCGTAATCAAAATGTATGTACACAGGTGAAGAGGGGGAAGAGACAAAGAAACCGTAAATCCACGTCCATCATCCTTAACTCTCTCTTCCTCTCTCTCTCTCTCTTCGATGCGGACAGTCCGTCGTCACACACCAACCCACGAAGTTGTCACCCCGCTTAGTCCTCCAGCACCCGTCGGATTCGCCCGTGCCCACAGTCTGTCGTGGCCCACGTCAATCCCGCGCGTTCGGCACCAGCCCGTCGGGTCGCCCAACTCCTACTCTACTCACCTCTTACTTTGCTCGTGTGCCGACCCTTCCTGATCGCGCAACCCCGAGCTTCCAACAACGGGTTAAGAGAGCTGACTAATCGCGCATCCGATATTTATAGCGTGCATGCATGCGCGAAGAACACGGAATTACCAGGACTTAGAGTGAAGATTAGAGAGGGAGCGCCTGCATTCTGCATGATCGGCCGCGGCGTGGGGGACGTAACCCTTCTCCACGCATCGATCCGAGCACGCAAGCAGCGGCTTACAAAATTTCAGCAAAAGAAAGAGAGGGAGGGCGGGAGAGACGAAGTGCAAGAAGAGAGATACAGTTACAATGGCGCCCGCCCAAAATTACAGTTACACATACGATTAAGGGCGCCCACTAATCATAGTACCGTTACAGCCGCATGAAGAAGCGCGTAAACAAAAGGCGCCGCGTGGCAGGAAAAATCCTAATTACTGAATTCCTAAATTCCTATCTAATGCGAAAAAGCAAAAAGCACGAATTCCAGAAGGAAAGTCCGAAATTCCGAGAGCCATTGGGGGCTCGACAAAATTCAAAAAAGATTCAAGAGGAAATTTAAAAAGAAAGAAGCAATTTCCCGAGCGATGTCTGCGCCCAAAAAGATCGAAATCGAATCGAAAGAAATGACGTCGACATTTATTAATCGCGCACGTGGCGCCGCACCAAACATCCATCTGACCAATCACTCAACCGACCGTCCCATGACACACCCAGCCCCGAAGAAGCGACGAAAAAGACGAAGAAGCAAGGGTACTGATGCAATTTTCCACCAATCCCGATTTCCCGTAATTGACCCAATCTTCCCAGCTTAGGACCCCTCGTTGCAACCGCGGAGAAACTCGCGCGTTACAGAAGGTGGTTCGTCACAGGTCAGATCAATGTCCTAGATATTATTAAGGCCCTAGACCTTAAGATCCCCGCCCCCATTCCCTATTTACTAACGATCTCCGAGACGGCGAATGAAAGCCTGATCGAGCGTTCCTTAAAAAAATGGCAATAGTTCGAGGAAAACCGCAAAGGCAAAAAAACGATGGTAGAAAATTGCCCGCCGGTGCTAGAAGGGCAACCCACCAGTTCACGTCCTCTCGAAGCAACGCGCATTGGGATGATTCAGGCCACTAATCTTCCGACGGAGAAACCAGATGTGTTTTTACGGGCATATCCAATAAGCTGGAAAAATGTTGAATGTGACTGTGGAGTGTAGGGGATCCCGTCGCCTGCAATCCTTGGCTCTGGATCGTCGGCAGTGGCACAAACGATTGGGTCGGGAGAGCCAGATTCAGCCTCTCCGACCAGTTGAGCAATATGTGTCTCTTATCGACGGCAACATTCATTGCAAGGGACGGGTCGAGAACGTGCCCATATGGGTCTGTCGGGTTCACTGCCCGTGCAATGAGATCATCCTCGATGTGCAACAAAATGATGTGCTGCTTGTTATCCCGTGGCAGGTGGCGGTTGGCGCGCGGATGCACTTTGATAGTTCAAAAATCGTGCTAACCTCGGCCCAGCCCAAACCGCATACGATTCCGATGCGGCTGGCCATGCGGGTGCGGATGCCACCTGTCCCTTCCATTTTGAGCGAAGTCCATCGGATCACAATGACACTTGTTGAGGATAAAACACGCCGATCTTAAATTTTTTTGTTGGCCTAGCAAATAAGACAGAAACTCCTTGATCTGTTTTAACATACTTCAAATACAACCATTTATTTGATAAATTCGTATCATCAGTTTTTTCTTCTGGTGGCATTAAAATTTGATCTCTTTGCAATGCAATTTGTTTGTCCTTGATAAAATAGAGTGAGCCAGGTTGTATACTTATTTCATAATGATT
>BFEA01000998.1:49037-68103 GCA_003427395.1 Chara braunii
CAACCATCGATACAGAAGTAGCCTGCTTCCCCAAATCCTCACAGTCCGAGAAACCTTGTGCTGCGGGGACTGTCTGCATGGACCTCTGACGCGTGGTACACTTGCTCATGTTGCCTCTCCGCCTGTCGACAACTCTCCCTTTGAATGGAAGGTGCTGCCTGCTCTGTGAATCGTAGTCACTATGATTTGGCTGATGTGAGTGTGGTGGAGGATCCACTGTGCTGGGTGGGCAGGCTCCTCATCGAGCATAGATGCCCCTACCTGCAGTAGGTTCTTCATCGTTGTTGACACCTGCGGACCCTGCTGGTTCAGAAGATACATTCTGAGCTACCTGAGATGTCCTTCCCTCCGCCAAGCTCTGGCTTCTCTGGTCGTACTCTAGCGATTTGCAGAGCTGTACTGCAGGTGGTTTGGGTTCCGTTTGTGACGAGATGGAGGTGAGAACACAGGGTTGATGACAGAAAAGTATGGGTTTGCATCAGTGTTGTAATGCACCTGCCGACGGATTGCATCCCCACTCTTTGTCGTTGAGTTCTGTGCCCCAGGTGGAAGAAACTCCCCCTTGTATTGAGAGGACCTCTGCTGCACTCTCGATCGCACTCGACCCCTCAAATTATGAATGGATTGAACCTCCACTTCATCTCTCCATTTGAGGATTCCACATCCTGCCCAGTGTACCTTCCTTATTTCCCTGTATCCTCATTTCTCCTGTTGGAGGTCTAGGCAGTGTGAAAGTAACACCTGCAGATTGTACAGTATGTCCTAGGCTAGTTTAAGCTCCTTCATGTCTCGCGGTTTGGTACATGAAGTAGGACAGGATACAGGTTCAAGTTCTAAACAGATAATCATCAACCGTGGGTTTGAGCAAAAACGTCCCAGCAGAAACATTTGCAGAACTGGTCCTACCGAGACCCAGAATGTATTCTCTATTTCTACGCTTAAAGTTCCTTCCACTCCGCACGTGTCATCATGACTTTATTCCAAACCTGCACCGTCTACCTCAAAGGGTGACTGTGATAAGCCAGGCTCTGGACCTCGCGGCTTCACGACCCTACGGAATAAACCCGAAAGTAAGCCCCGAAGTCTGGATCTTGACGAACATGGATGGATGGGGTCCGTTCCAATTTTTTGCGGCTCATTTGCATGCATCTTTCGGGTGTGTCCTTGTACTTTTTCAATTTAGCCTTGCATAGCCAATTAGTGACCGAGTGGGAACTTCAAGAAAAAGTTATGAATCAGTTGATGCTGTTTTTAGTTTCTTGTGCTTAGCATGTACACGTGCGACCATTTTTGAATTCTTGCTCAATTACAGAAGCTGGCTTCCTGCCACGCACACGCGAACTAAATTCTTCCCTTGCTGCCCTTTGTCTACACGCATGTCTTCGTCTTCCTCTCGCTCCCCATCGTATCCTGCCCCTGTGTCCTTCGGCGTGGTTGATTAGTAGCCAGTTGAATTCGCCGGATAGGAGTGTCTGCTCTTATCAGCACTCCAATCTGATGCCACGGGTTTCTATTTAAAAAAAAAAAAAAAAAAAAAAAAAAAGAGTGAACTTATGCACTGCTTGAACGACCACCTCAACTGTGCGAAAATTTCAATCATCCCGCCCTTCTCGACTTCAAAGATCCATAATTTTTTTGCAGCCCCCTCCTTTCTTTCTCTTTGATCTCGACTGCAATGTTGTGCGAGCTATGTGGAAGAATGTGGCGCCGAACAGGCTGAACGTGCCCAAGGAATGGGCGGAGTGACGGCATGGGGTCACTGGGGTGGACTTAGCAGTAGACTCGGGGTGTGGTAGTCGGAGAGACTGAGCGGTGGTGGAGACAGTAGTGCGGCCAGCGGCAGGGCCTTGTGGCTATACTGGCTCGCGCTCAGTTGGATATGGTGGCTGTGCATGTGGAGTGCCAGCATTGTTGATATTAGTTTTGTATAGCAAGGGACTCGCTTCTTCTCCATCGCTGCTTTGTCCATGTGTTCATGCATGCTGAAGGCGAAGTGTGGGTACTCAGTCGTGTGCATGATCTTGGTTGTCAGTGTCTGTGGATGCTGAATGCTTTGCTGTCAGAAAGTCTATGGATGTATGGTTGGTTGAGGACCGAGTGATTGTCCTTGTCGTCATTGTGTCTGCGTGTGTGGGTGCGTTATGGATTAAGTGGGCTTTTGCCGTGTACGTGTGACGAACCAGCTTCCAGACCTGCGCCATCTTTCGGACCCCTTCTTTTCTCCGCATTTTCTCTGCATCTAGATATGTCTTGTTCGGCCCCCGAGAACCCCCCCCTTCCCCCTCCCTTTGTTTTTGTTCGATTAAAGGTACCTCGTTGAAATTTGTCAAGTCTTTTTTTTTGAAAATGCATGGGAATTTCGCGCGCCTTAGCGAGCGCGCTCGGAATTTGGCTCGAAAGTTAGGAATTCCGGAATTGACGGAGCGTAGCGCGACCTTTCGCACGCGAATGTTCTCGGCCTCGACCTGGAAAACTCTGGGAATTCTTGTAGGAATATGGATGGACGAAAGATTTTCTTTCTTTCCCGCGCCTACTTTGCGCGCGGATATGGCACTTTCAATTTTCGAATTAGCATAGGATTGGGGAAAACTGCAACTGTTTCAGTGCCCATTCTCCTTTTGTCGTTCAGAGCCATGCAAACAAGCTCCCTCCTCCTTCCTCCCTGCGCCCCTCTCGACGCCTTCCTTCGCGTGCACATGCTTTCTCGCTCCCTCCCCCTGTAACTGTTTTTCCCTCTCCTTCCCAGCGCGCACCCTTTTTCTCTTTCCTGATCATCTGAATCTTGGACCCTTTTCGCGCTATCCTTCACTCTCCTCTTCTTCCCGCTCTAAGATCCACACTCGAAAAACCCAGTCGACCCTCTCTCCCCATCTAGCCAAGGAGAAGCGCCGTGTAAGTTCTTACTGCGCGACAATTCTGATTGGTTGAGATCGAGTTGAGAGGGATCAACATGGGTCTCGACAGGCGATTACTCTCAAGCCCTCCCTTACCCTCCTCTACCTTACTCTTCGTCTTTCCCCGCATCTCTCTCCCTTCTCGCAACTATAAATTCCGCCGGCGCATCCGCAAAACTCTCTCTCAACTCGTCATCCAGCTTCCGGGAAGCAGTGGCTAGATGATGTGTATAGTGCAAGTCGGAAAGTCCTGACGAGCCGACTGTAGACTGGCTGGCTGTGCGCTAGATCGCCACGACGGATTGTGGGATCCGGGCAAGCCACGTCGAGGCTAGGGTGGCGGGGTGACGATCGCAGTAATGGATGGTGACACGCAACGGCGGGGATCGTCGGTGCACGAATGAAGACGACTGATCCGAGTTGAGTGGATGATTGGCCCGGGGCCGTGTTGGGATTTGATGGCGAGTACGCCTCCTTGTTGCGAATCTATTCTTTGGTGTGAGCTCACGGCGGTAAAGCCGGACCTTCTTTTGCATTCCCAGACCTCAGTGTAATCTCTCCCTCCTAGGCTTGATATTCTCACCTGTCTCTCTCCCCCTCCTTCTCCTCTCCCGCTGATATGAATAACCATGCATGGAGAGTCGATCTTTGGTTTGTGATGGAATGAGTATTGAATGTATGCTCGGAAGAACTTCTTCTGGAACTCTTCCATTAGTTTCCTGGGTAATCCCCAGATCTATTGAGATTTGATCGCCTTGTCTTGTGAACGGTGGATGCGCGTGTGACAACCATCAAAAGGATTGTGATTACTCGCTTTTTAGAGCAGGGGCATTGCATGGCTGCCGCCTTTCGCACCCTCCACAGTGGATGTATGCATAGGAGCACGAAACTCGTTTTGATTAGGACACTATCTGTCAGATCAATGACAGAGGCAATGTTGTTGGGATTTTGTTCGAGGATGCAAGAATGTTTAGAGCTGTGGATGCTGTGATTCGGGACACACTGCACATGCCATCTGCCTTATACGGCGCAACACATGCAGCATACCCTCGTAGAATAATGAGGGACCTCAAAGCCACATGCAATCAGTACACGTGAACAGTGGTCGCGCCTCACTATACATGAGTCTCCGTCTCTCCCTCTCTCTCTCTGAACTTTCCTTTCCTTCTTCTATTTCCTTTTTTTAGGAATTTTGACGATGTCTTTCTAAATTGATCGATAAGTTGTGTATTTCTTGACTCTGGATCTACGATGAATGATTGAGGATATCTTTGGCGTCTGATTGATTGCCATGTGGACTGACGGGCTCAACCCGACTAGGCGTCGGCCTCCCGTATCCCCACCCCGCCCCTTCCCGTACAACGAGGAAAGGACGCGTGTGTGTGAGTGGGACGTACGAGAAGCCGTCGCAAAGATCGGTGGGCAATATTACTTCCCTCATGAAAATCGGTGTTCCGGGTTTGTTGGCGCTGGGTTTGTCATTATCGATACGCATTTTCCGCCATACTCGTTACTATTACCATTTAACGAGTTGATTGTCATCCCGTGGTCAGCAGTGGCGCCCCATTGGCCTAACACTCTGTGTAGTGATTGCCAACGCTTCGATCACTACCAATCCAAGGGCTTCGACTACCGAGTACAGAATGAGGACGAGCATAAGAAAAGGGCCACACGATTAAGGCCGTCCACGTCAGATTCGAAGTTGTGTAACGAGCGGCGTCGGGAGCTAGTCCGAAAGCAGGATACTAAGTACGAGCCCGCCCCTTTTCACTCCAAACGAAGAGTCGTGGCTAGGTGGGAGGTCTGACCGTATTTTCTGGATTGAATTTAAACTTCCCCGCATCACGAATCCCGCGCGCGCGCTTCTTCGAAACCCGCGTTGCAACCGACCAGTTCTCTCACTTCATCAGACCAGCACGGGGGATTTCAGTTTTGTCTGTGACCCCACACTCAATGTCCCAAAAATCCTTGACACACCCATCTTGCTGTTTTTTGGGGCCTTCTTTCCGCACTCTTAACCCTCCGAACGGAAGACAGCGCAGGGCGTGAGGTTGCGCGTCACATGGATGTATGAGTGTGTTGATGCCCCTTTCGCCCCGACTAACCGTTCGATCCCCGCCCCGACTGCTCATGTGAGATCGTCGCCTGCCCCTTTCCCCTCCCCCACCTCTCTGAGCACAAGTGCCACGTGTCTTTTCCTGCATTTGCCTGGTGAGTGTCTGCTCGTGCAACCGGAGACGTCGGGTGTAAGCGAAAGTTGTACCACCCGATCTCCCTACCTCCTAGTCATCGCCATTTTGTTCAAGATGGCAATTTTGACTAGAAACGTCACACACTAATTAGCTTGCATCGTGATTGGGTGTCAGGTCTGGGTTGAACCAAGTTGAGAATTGTATGCAGTCAAGGCTTGCTTAAGCATGAGTGCAGGTAATTATCCGTGCTCGAACCTTGCATCAATCTGCCATAGTGACCTTCCCCTTTTTCCGATTGCAGACGAAGACGGACTTTACTGGGAGCGGATGTGCGAAGGACGCTATTGCGGACCGATCAGGTTCATTTCTACAACCCGTCGAAAGCGTGTCATATAGTAGGAGTGGGATTTGTGTCGATTGATCGGTTTTCTTCCCCCTTATTGATTTTTCCATACACGATCTGACAATGCTTCCTTGGTCTGCAGGACACGCCACGTGGAAGCCTTAGTTAACTGTCGCTGGTGCCGGCTCGAAAACTCATGTTCCTGACGGAGGTTGGTGCTAAGATACGAAGGGTCTATCCCGTTCCCGGATCTCTCCCGTGAAGCCGGTGCGCTTCCCACAAACTTCCGGGTCCTGGTACCTCCATTCCCACCACCATTGGATGAGGATTCCGGTCAATCTGATGGGTGACATTGGCCCGATTGAGAAGCGTAATGTGTTTCTTTTCTCCTTTGTCCCCACAAAAAGGGCGGCGTGAACCTGGCATAGATTAGGCATTCGTTACGTTTCTTCTGTGGGGTTTTGTATTTCTTTTACGAGTAGGGCTGGATTTTTGTACGTTTGTCTCTAAGTTTTGGGGCAAAGTTTTGAGGTTACCATGCTTTTTTTTTTTTTTTTTTTTTTTTTTTTTTTTTTAATGAGAACAACCCAATCGGATGCTAGGTGTGTTGATAAGAGCAGACACATCTAGCACCGTCGGGGAGGCTCCATCTATTGGTGGGGAGCAGCACCTGCTGGAAATCGGGTCCAGCGTCCCATGGAATACATCTTTGTGATACAATGTTTGTTGAGTGAAACAGATTCCCTATTCTATTATATTCCCAGGGGGAGGCGAGAGGCATTGATTACTTCTCCCGAAGGGAAGGATTGACCTCTGCACCTGAATCTTCATGAAGCCATTCCGGAGAACCCAACTTCTAGAAAACATGGATTCCCAATTCTAGTTATATTCGTAAGGGGAGGCGAGAGACATTGATTACTTCCCCGAAGGAAAGGATTGACCTCTGCGCCCGCTTCTTAGTTCGCTCTCTGAAACGACCAGTGCCTTTCACCGCTTGGAAAACAATTAGGCAGTGGTTAACACGGGCAACTTTCGGGGGCTGTGTTTCGGATCTTAGAAAGTTGCGGGCTCATCCGGTTTACTGAAAAGGCAATGGTGGTTTAAACCACAAGTACGTTTCCCAACCATTTGTTCAGAGACGCGGTGTGCATGCTGCCGAGCCGGGAGGGAAGTATGGGGGCGCCATTTCGCGGCATATCCATCCATGAAAAATGGGTGGCATGCCTGGATGGATGTCTAGTGAAATTGCATCCCGATACTTCCCGCCCACCACGGCCGCATCCATTCCGCATCTCTGAAAAAAATGCTGGAAACGTACTGGCGGTTTTTTGGTCGAGGGAGGCGAGGTGGCTGATTATAAGCAGTCGATTGACTGGTCACACTAACCTTATTCGGACTGGCAGACCATAAAGGCTGCAGTGCCTACCTCGAAGACTTTTTTCTTTTTCTAACTATTCAACCAGCAGTACATTCCCCAGTCATTTTTCTTCTTCACACTCTTCAACCACCAGTATGTTTGCCAATCGTTTTTCTCTGACATGGCTAGCCAAAAGACGGCCTGTGCCAGCTCGTTTTGGCATGCAAGGGAAGGGTGAAAAACACTGGTGTTTTGAAACTCTCCTTCTTTTGTTCATATGCTTGCCTGTGATAAGCAACCGCACTACCAGTCCCAAGAATAGACAGAGCATGAGTGTGTGTGTAAAAAAAAAAAAAAAAAAAAAAAAAAAAAAAAGAGGGTTGACTTCAGCCTTGGCCAAACTCATCCAAGGTCCAATTGCGAGTATCTGAGTCCTCGACGTGCCCATAAGGGGTGCCAGTAACAAGCCTTGTGCCCGCCCTAAGTGAAGACAGACCCTCTTACCCCAACGAGGCCTGAATATTGCAAGTCTGCACCACTTGCCAGTTGGTTACATGCGCACTGCTCGCGAGCATCAGAATCTTTCGTGAGCCTTCCAGGGCCTTCTAGACTTGACATGGAAGCTGGTCTCTCGGCCTATCGGGAAGCAGGGAACACCTCAGTACGCGCGAGGTGGTTGGGCGCGCGGCCTGCACGCCTAACTTTTGTGGCCCGAGGCCACTCTCTGAATGGGTCTGGACGCATACACTTTGGCCCAACGTGCACACGTGCCCCAGTCCAGGCTACAATGTGCCTGGCTGCTTTCCATATAGGAAAGAGCTAGGCCGGGCCGGGGATGGGCATTGGTGCACTTGGTGCAAAGTCCTTTGTTGTGAGTCTTGTGACCACAAACGCCAGACAATATGGTATTGGCACGGTCCTTGCACAAAAGGAAGGGAAAAAGTTGAGGCCGATCGAGTACATGAGCAAAAAGATGTCATCTCAAGAGCTAGCTAATTCCACGTATGAGTGTGGGGTCCATGCCATTTATAAGGCACTGACTCATTGGAGGCACGACCTCCTTGGCAGATTCTGCTATGTAAGGTTTGACCACGAGACTCCGCGTTGGATAAAGACACAAGCTGTACTCTCTGATGCACTAGAGAGATGGATTGAAGTCATAGATATGTACAACTTCAAACTAGACCCTTTGAAGGGAGAGTATAATAAGGTGGCTGATGCACTCTCACGAAGGGCAGTGAATGAGTTTGGTATTTCAGCTGATGTAACTCGATCTATGGTGGAAGCTTGTTGCGAGGACCCCATATTGTCTGAAACTATCCGCAAGCTCGAGGCCAAAGATAAAGCCATACCCGATGAGCTTATGCTGGTGGAAGGCTTGTTGTTCCTTGAGAAGACGGGGAATAAACGATTGTGTGTCCCGTCTAGAGTCTTTGCATAGTTTGTTTCTAGGCGAATGTCATGATGCAACCAGTCATTTTGATTTTAAGAAAACGTCAGCAAACTTAGTGCAGTGATTCGGTGGCCCACGATGATGGATGATGCAAAGAAGTATGTCGAGACTTGCCAGGTTTGCCAACGAGACAAGCTGAGAACGCAGGCACCGCTTGGGCTTATCAAGCCCTTGCCTATTCCTGCTGGCCCTGACTAGAGTGTGTCCATGTACTTCATGGATACCCTGGTGACCAGCAAAAGTGGAAAACGACACATCCTTGTCATCATGGACAAATTCAGTACGTACGCTAGACTGATCGCTATGCCAGAGACCGCTAAGACTGGCCATGTAATCAAGTTGTTTATGGATAATTGGGTATGTGATTTCGGTCCCCCTAAGTCCATCGTTAAACCACTAGTACCTTTGCCGCGTGGAAAAATAGCGGGCCTCGGGTGGGCCTCCGACCTTTTCGGATGGCCGAAACGAAACGACCGCCACCGATCAGATTTATCAATGGCAGCCGTAGTCGGGCCCGGCCTCCTAATTTCCCAACACTGGCGGAGGTACTCGTGGTTTAATGATAGGGACGCCAAATTCACAAATGAATTGTGGCAACCCAGCAGAAGGGAACCCAACTGCAAATGAGATCAGCGAATCACCCTGAGTCAAATGGCCAAGTTGAGTAGATGAACTGGGTAGCACAACACCTGCCCCAAAATTACATCAAGTCGAGCCAAGATGACAGGGACGAGAAGTTACCTCTCATCGCCAGCCTGTACAACACTGCCATGCACAACACTACCGGCATGACTCCCAACCAGTTGCATCTTGGTTGGAAGCCCAGATCAGCTCTTGATTGTCTGCTGCCTGAGAACCAGTCCACAACAGCACCTGGCAGCATCGAATTTGCTGTCAAATATGACAAAATGCTGCAGCAGGCTGTCGAGCACATTAGAAAAGCTCAAGATGCTATGGTAGCATCTGAGAACAGGCACAAACGGCCCTCTGCATTCCAGGTGGGTGAGAGAGTCTGGGTCAAATCCTCTGAACTTGGTCAGGAACTGGGTATCTCTAGGAAGCTCATGCCACAATACTTCACAATACTTTGGACCTTGGGAGGTTCTGAACATAGTTGGGGTGAACCAGACGGACCGTCGTATGTCATTCAAATCCCTGGGCATTCACGCACAGAACCTATTTTCCATGCCTCCAAACTGGCTCCTTTTGCTAAGACCGATAGGTTTCCTTCCAGGAGACCCATGCTGCCCCCAAGCATGGACATACAGGTTACATCGATGAGATCATTGAGCGCAACGTGATGCCTGTTCCTAAGCCTCCGGTAAGGGATCGACTTCCGAAGCCGCAGACGCAGTATAGAGTGCGGTTCAGGCATCATGTTGACCCAGAGGAATATCGGTAGTTCACGAGAGAAGAGCTGATGAAGACTGCTCTGCAGGTTATCTCAGGATATCAAAGAAGACTGAAAGGAAAGCAGCCTGCATATTAAAGACTTCTCAGAGGACTGTCGAAGTAATGGAGGAGGGAGTGTGAGGATCTGAGTCCTCGGCATGGCTGTAAGGGGCCTTGCCTCCTATCTTTCAATCTGAAAGGTATCCGCGAGAGCGCTGCGCTGTGCTACGCATCGCTAGTGCCCTGGTACCCTGCGGGGGACCAGCCGCCAAGGCCCGGCCTGCTCTCCACGCGACACGTCAAGGAAGGTAAACTGTCATTTGACGTGGCCTTCACAGTGGACCGTTTGCATGCCAGGTGGTGTGTAACGTGGTGACCATTTGAGAAGGGTGCGTCCGGTGGAGAGGGGTGTTACTAGGTGCGTGAGTTGTGGTGTGTGATGTGGCATGGGTTTATTGCAGCAAGGTGTTGTGAGGGGGAGATGGAATGCAAAATTCTATTTGGAGAGGGGCAGCAGGGCATCCCTCCTTCCCTGTTGCTCGAGGTGGAGCACGGCATGATAACGGTGGATACACCCCCAGCGATGAGGATGCTGGATCTCTATGTGTGTGACGATTTCAAAGTGTCGGGCAATCTTTGCTACCAACACAAGTAACTTACCTCAGCTTTGCTCTGGTGAGACGGTTCGTGGGTAACTCCATTCGGGAGATGCCCCCAACACACAGCAAGCGAGGGTTGCTGCAACAGCAGGTCACAACTATTCTAATCTGGACGGCGGCGACCACACTACGTGTGCGGAGCTGCTGCTACTTGGAAGTAATCAACATAACGAGGGGGGAAGTGGCTGCACCAAGGGTAGTCGGTGCAATTTGGAAACAATGAATACGATGGGAAGGGGGCAGTCAACATGCCGAGGGGGGAGGAGGCTACACCATGTGCACTGAGGTGGTACTATTTGGAAACGACGAGCACGATGAGGAAGGAGGTATCCAGTATGACGTGATAGCTGAAGACGCTGATCTAATGCATGCTGATGAGATGCCTGGAGGCTACCACCCCTATGATCGACAAAAAAATGAACTTCATAACAACATCTTACAAAGCGAAGGGAAGGATATGGTACGCAATCACTTGACCTCCCTCCTGCAACTTGATTATGACTGGTTCTGGCCGCCCGGGATCTTCAGGCACTCTTCAACTTCAGCAAGCTGTCCCTGACGTATCGAGCACAGGGGGGGGTTCCCTGCACCCCGTTCTGGTTCGGTGATGTGGAGGTTGCCAGTGACTTCAGAAAAGGTAAGAGCTCGGTACTGTCAGGTATCTGTTTCTCCTGGGGATTGTTAGGGTTTCGTCTTGAAGACAGGCGGATGGAACAATACTGAGGGTGGGAACAACTGTGGTACAAGAGGCTTGGGATGAGGGGATGGTCAGATTGGGTGTTGGTTACAAGGGTATGGGTGGAGGAGAATTTGTCGATGTTGTCCTTCACCCCTGATGCTAGTATTACAATATGATTGCAGCATAACGGGTAAAGCTTTGGAGGGCTGGTGCTCATAATTAGCTTGACATAGGAAGCGGGTCGGTTTGTTGATTTGCTCTCTATTGGGGTATGGGAGTGAAGCACATGGGAAGTTCCCTTGTGTGATCACAACAGTATGATAGTGGTAGTTTGGCCATAGGGGGTTCTTTGCTTTCCTCTCCGGGCACGCTGATTACCTGCAAATTCTGCAATGCGCATAGTAATGATCTCTTGAGGATAATTTCTGCCGCTGATGTAGTCAGGATGTGTTTGCATATAATTTGCTCTAAGGATTCAGGGGTATGGACTGCGGAACAGTTGCTTGTAGGTTAACTTCCGGTAGGGGCAGGGCGGTAGTGTCACCGAGTGGGAGGGTCTCGGGGAAGCTTCACTCTTGCAGAAGGCCCGGGTGTAACAGCTGGGATTCTGCCACATGGCAGGGACAGGGTGGAATTTTAGTATGTTGGTGCAGTAGAGGTAGATGATACATTTGATAGCAGTTGAAGATTGGTACTAGTCCACCTCTGAGATAGACGGGCAGTCAATCCCCTTGCAAAGAGGGCAATCAATGCTGCTCATCATATATAACTTGACATAATGGCATGCATAACACATCACCTGGCTCCTTGCTATGATGTAAAGGGACGCTGGGCCCATTTTCCAGCAGGTGCAACTCCCCACCAATGGAACGCAGCCATCCAACGAGGGGGAGTCTGCTCTTATGCTCTTATCAGCACCTTCCCTACACCCCGTCATCGACGTTCGATTAMAAAAAAAAAAAAAAAAAAAAAAAAACAAGCCTTGTGCCCTCCCTAAGTGAAGGTGGGCCTTCTTACCCAGCGAGTCCTGAATATTGCATGCCGGCAGGCCTTAGTGGGTGCCAGACAGTTACCACCCGACAGTTGGTTATGTGTGCCCTGCTCGCAAGCATAGTAATCTTCCGTGAGACTTCCAGGCCCTTCCAGACTTGGATGTTGAAGCTGGCCGCTCGGCCTATCAGGAAGCAGGGAACACCTCAGTGTGCACAAGGTTGTTGGGGGCACCTAACTTGTGTGGGCCCAGGCCACTGTCTGAACGGGCCCGGGTGCAGACACTTTGGCCCAACGTGAAGCTACTGGGCACATGCGGCTCCCAGTCCAGGCCGCAATGAGCCTGGCTGCTTTCCATATAGGAAAGAGCCAGGCCAGGGATGGGCATTCGCACACTAGGTGCATATACGGCAGCGCTGGACTTTGGGCGCTGGTAGGCCGCTGGTTGAGAGTGTGCGGGCACAAGCGGGCACAGGTTGGAAGTGAGGGCGCTGCATGGAAGCAGCGCCATAGCCCAACCTCCATAGTTGGGCTTGGGCTAGGGAACGTCAGAGGTGTATGGTGGTGGTCCTTGGTAGGAGGAGGAGCGTGGGGGCGTTGAGAGGGCGAGTGGGAAGTGATGTGAGAGCTCGTCATGGAGGTCTGCATGAGAATCTGCATGTACTTTGGTGGCTGCTGCTGACGTCAACTGGTTGCTTTGTGATTTCAGCAGGGTAATATAGTAGCTGTATGATCTTAGACTGGGCGTTGAGCGCCGATAGGAGGAAGAGCTTCGGGTGCATTGTTGATGTTGATGGTGGCGAGAGAAGGATTTCATTGACAATGCGTTGCTGCTTTGGTTCTCCTTCTGTGTGATATCAGTGCATTTCTGCTTTCTGGACAGCTTACTACTATCTGGCTTTCAATGTAATTTTGCAATTTGGAATTCTGTCATTTCGCTATTGCTCATTGTCCTTGCACAACTCGTCAAACCGCTTCAAATGCTCAAATTTAAATAGTTAAAATAGTTAACATGGGGGGGTAGAAAAGTGAGTAACCTGTACAATACCTCTGTGGTACTGGTAAGAGGCTAGTGTCATGATATGGGTATTTCGTGAGAAAAGCCATCAGGAACACAGTACCTGCATGTATCCGGTATAATGATTGCAGTGGTAGAATATTCGCATAACGTTTAAGTGATGGGGTGCATGGGGTTCCATGGCTTACTGAGCCAAAAGAGTGCAAAATAGCATATAAGAGGGGGAGATAATAAGTGACATGATATGTGACGGATAAACAAGACGGAAAGGCCGCCTGGTGACTATCTTGTAATATATAATTGTTAGCACAAGCAGGGCGCAGATAGGAGGACAAAGGGAGCAGGGCCACCAAAAATGGGGATAAGAGGTACTGTGTGCATAATGATGACTCAAGGCATAAGAGGCAATGCGTGCATGATGACGACTGGAGCGATGGTGTGAAGGGGTGGAGGGAGAGATCGGGAAAAGGGAAGGCGACGGTGGAGCAAGATCATGCAGTGCCTGGGTACCAAGGAGTGTCTCCCGGTTGCATGCAACCGCTTGCCTTTGTACATTTCATTATTTTGCTTGCCGGGGAAGAGCAACCCAGCTGGCGACCCCCAGCGTAGAAGGGGCCGTGCGTGTGTGTGTTAAAAAAAAAAAAAAAAAAAAAAAAAAAAAAAAAAAAANAAAAAAAAAAAAAAAAAAAAAACACGCTCACTTTGTGTCGACCACATTTTCTACGCAGATGGGCTGAAAGCAGTCGGATTAACTCCTCAAAGCGTTGACTTTACTTGGTAAATTTTCCAAACCATGGAGACAATTGTGTCTTATCATCTTATGCAAGGTCCTAAAGAAGTTGAATACCTCAGTGCAGACACGTGGCAACATCGCCGAGGGGGAAAGAGGGAGCCCTCCTGCTCAGCAGCTGACACGCTTTATATTGACACTTTGCATGCATGTCTGACTCAGCAGCCTGACTGGGGTATACAATGGGTTTAGTTACTTTAGCATGCATGCACAGGCAATGAGGTAGTATGCCCTCCGTGATTCGCCATGGGGAGGGGAAGCACAAAAACGACATGAAAAAAACCAAAAAACTTGAAAAAAGTGTGACAAGATGCATGCAATGGAATCATAGAACTCGTTATTCTTTTCTTTTCTTTTCTTTTCTTTTTTTTTTTTTTTTTCTTTTTTTTTTTTTTTTAAAGGGCCCAGTGCCCAAGGCTTCTGAACAACTTCTGGCCGAGGCAAGTTTCAAACTTCGTATTAGATGTTGAAATAAAAAATGGAAAAACAAAAAACGTACTGCCATACAAAAAATAGCCTTTGGTGTTTGTACGACCGCCGACCGGTATTACTGTACAAAAATAGCCTTGGATTTGTATAGCCGGTACTACCGTACGTTCTGTACATTGCACACATTTAGCTACACATACCGAGAAAGAAAGGAGGAACAGGAGAGGGAAACATGAAAGGGAGAACAAGAGGCAAGCAAAGAGAGAAGACAAGACAGGCAAGGAAGTAATAGAGAGCGAGAGGGAGGGAAAAGAGAGAAAGGAAGCAAGCAACGGAGGAAGGGGAGCAGCGGGGAAGACAATGGGAGGAACCGAGGGGAAGCGGAGGAAGGCAGCACACAAGGTAGGGAGAGAAGGAGAGAAAGCACATGAGTGAGGGATGGACGATAGGAGGTAGAGAGTGAGGGAAGGAGGAGGAGAGAAATTCAGAGGAGGGAAGAGATAGAGGGAGGGAGAGAGCGAGGAAAAGGATGGTAAGAAGGAGGGCAAATCCCATGGTGGAAGAAAACGAATCAGCTCTGTAACCTCCATGGTTCTTCGAAGATCTTACCGGGCATGAGCCAGGACCACATCAACACATGGACATTGTCTGCAACAATGCGCAGGTGTTCTCCACAAATACTCATGAAGGCCCAGAATGTTCGGCATCCAGAGGAGAAAGACTGCTGGACAAAACAGTGTGTTTCTCTTCACAATAGCATGACGAAGAGAGTCATTACCAAGACTGGTGGATAATACGTGTTTCTATTCACAATACCATGATGAAGAGCCAGCCATTACTAAGGTTATGAAGGGCGACCTACTCCTCGCCAAAGAAGTCAGGTTTCGGACACAACCCACTTCAAAAAGAACCAGAAGAGAGGGATGAACACTCACACATACACACACATACACGCGCATACACACACATACACACATACGCACACACATCTCACACACATACACACACATACACACACATACACACATCTCCACACACACACATCTCCACACACACAAACGCAACAAATACACAACACCTACACACAGCAACACACACACATCTCCACACACATACACATACATCATCACACACACACACACACACAATGAAGGTGGATAGGTGGAGAGGTAGATTGGGCGCACTACGCAAACTGGCCTGAAGAGTCATGAAGACAAGTTGCATGAGAGTGGAGTCGCCTCGGGAAGGTTGAGATGGTAGGTGAGCCAGATTTGACTTCTTTTCACCAGATCAGCGCACATGTCTGGATAGCTCTCTGATGTTTCCATGTACTTCTCTCTGAAAAGTCTTCTCTGAGTCCTTAAGACTCTGCGATGCCTTTCTCCGACTCAATAACATCTCCTCTTGTAGCTCCTATGCACGCTGAGGGGTGACCTCATCCTTCAGAATCCTCCCTGCAGTATCCGGTTGGGTGATCACAAACTTCCTCGTTTCACTCGCTTTGCAATTGGGCTGTTTACTGAATAATGATCGGCCTTGTACCCACATAACTCGGATCAAACTTCAAACTTCAAAACAATCGGTCACTTGCCGAAACCAAAAGCAACACTGTGAGGAGTCGACTTCCTTTTGAAAAAAAGGGACTAAAAACTGTTTGTGGCTGAAAAACTCGACAAGGGAGGAGAGCCGACCGAAGGGTTGCCGATGACTCAGAAATACGAAAACACATGTAGGTGCTGTATAAAAAAATGCCCATTTTACAACACAAATGATTGTCAGCTGTGCCCTGTTGAAGTACACAATAGTTCAGCTTCTGAAGCTAATCTTTATTGCATACTCTCTGTCTGTAGGATGATGCCGTCGCCATTGGCGAATGGCAGTGGACCCAACCCAAACGACAGACCACAGCAATATACGCATTTACAAAACAGAAAGGAACATAGAATGGGCTTCCACAAAACAGGGAAGAGGGACAAGATTGGCAAAAGACCGGTCTTCAATGCTACCAAGTACCTATTTAATACTCACAGCGCATGATTGCATGGTCCCGTTCCCGGTTCCCGGGGGCACAACTGCAATGAAAACCCGAATGTGCACAACTAAAACCACACTCATCCAGGAGTCTGAACCGTCGGATGAACAAGGTAATCTTCACACCGCATCAGCTTGTAGCAGGTTATCTGCAATCAACACCACCATCACCAAATCAATTGGTAAGGGCTCTCTTTATGAGGTAGGTCCTACAGCACTGAGAGGCCCTTTCTGGGTCCCTTTATGGCAAATCGCAAACCCATAAAGGGACAACCAGCAGCATCTAGGGTTCCCTTTAGGTGGACCTCTGGTGCCTTCTGGCCTAGCAACCAAAGCCGGCACACCAACCCTAGCAGTGATTGGCACCAACGAACCACAGTGGACATTCAGAATAGGCCTTTTGGCAATGAATCTGGGAGTACCTTACCTTTGGGAAGTCCTAGTATGAGTATGGTCTAAGATTGTCGTACATCGAGGAGCAGCATCTGAAGTCAATATTACTCCATGAGTCCATGACCAAGAAAACATCCCATCTTCATCAGCAAGCAAGCAAGCAACTCTGGAGGCTGGCAAAAGGACAAGGAATGACATGGGAAAGGACCGGCAAAGGGGCGAGGAAAGGATGAGGAAAGGATGAGGAAAGGACAACAAGGAAAGGACCGGGAAAGGACACGGAAAGAACCGGGAAAGGACTGGGACAGAACCATGGCCCACTCCCAAATCTTGACAGAACCATAACACGACATGCAAACTTAATAACAAAGTTATGCACACTTGCTTAGCACCCTGCCTAACCCTTCACACACCCCACTCCTTGACCTCCACTCTGTGGAACTTTGCAGTACATAAGGGGCTCAGAAGTGGACAAGGGGAGCTCTATGTTAGGCACACAATCCAGAGATATCTTCTCTAGGAACTTTTGGTCGCAATTCAAGTCAAACAATGCTGTACCTCTGGGGCCTTCTAGCCTAGCAACCAAAGCTAGATCAGCAACCATCAGAGGGCTAGGCACCAGCAAACCACAATGAACCAAAGACATATTCAGAAAAGGACTTTCGACAATGTATTTCCGCCCATATACCTTCGGGGAAACTCCTAGTACGAGTATGGCCGAGGACTTCTTTTTCTTTTTTTTTTCTTTTCATATGAGAACATGGTTAACACAAGAGCACAGAGATCTGCTTCTCGATGTCAGATCACCTCACTGAAAACACAAGATACAACCGATAGTATCTGTATCCTGACCACCGCTGACCAGGTGAAGAGGTAGACCAATGGACCAGCGCATAGCCAGCGACCAGGTGCAGAGGTAGAAAAATGGACCAGCACATTGCTGTCGACCTTCATCCAGAGGATCCAACATCCTTGGAGATTCTGGAGACAGAGAGTAAAGCTCAGTAAGCTGAGCAATGAATCAAATGTCAACAGTTCAGTTTATTCTTTTCCTTTCTTTCTTTCTTTCTTTCTTTCTTTTTTTTGGGGGAGAAGCCGTGTCAGTGCACTAGAAGGGGCATCCCCCCCTTGCATGGCCTGCTACGGGTCGCTCCGATCTGTTGGCGAGGAGCAGCACCTGCTGGAAACCGGTGTCGAGCGCATCCGTCCCGCACGGGGACCCTCCCGGATGCGCCATGCAGGATTTTGGCATTCGGGACGCAAAAGCGCCGGAGTAGTGCCGCTCCGACCGAGCGCGGCAGCCATACCTCTCACGAGACCCTGCACAAGGACAGAGCCTTGCGAGGTACAACTTACCTCCACCCGTGGGAGCTGTCACCATCCCTGGGTGGGTGTATCCCCGCTGAGCTACTGACCCACATCCGAGAGCTTTTAATTGCAGTTGGAGAGGTGGGCCAGCCAAGGGTGTTTCTCGTGCGCTGTAGAATAGTAGGGGGTACGCGCAGTTAACGTTGTCGGAAGACAATGCGGCGCAGCGGCAGAAATCGACTCGTCGCAGTCAACCTCCGCGCTGCGTCAAAGCTGCGCTTAAGGACGTCCACGGTCATAGTCAAGCTGGGCCCTAACGCATCGGTTAGATTTGCTCCTGGGCCGAAATCAAGGGAAAGACGGCGCGGCGGTACGGTCCGCCGGAGACCTAACCGTCCCCGTTGGACTGGACCGACGCAACCGCAATGGGCCAATTAGTGGGGTCTGGTCCAAACGGCACCTGAAACGGACCAAGGGTTAGCGAGATATTCAAGTTTGACCGGTTGGGACCGGACCGACACTACCGTGTAACCCGTCTAGGAAAGAAATAGCCCTAAGTAGCCATAYAGATGAGCAGCCAGGCCCGAATAATTAAAATAGAGTCATGTGCTATTTTTAGCACGGGAATGACTGTTCGTTTCCCAAAGTCGGGCCTGCGCCAGTCCCGTTCTAAAAATAACACAGCCCCATGCTATTTTTAGCGTGGAACTGACTATTGATCTACCGGGGACTGGGCCTGCGCCAGTCCCGTTCTAAAAATAGGACTGACTGTTCATATCCCGAGGTCGGGACAGCTGCTATTTTTAGCACAGTCCTGGTCTAGAGTTTGACCACAACCCCGACCATGGGACTGCAGCACAGCCCCGATCTCTTGGCCTCTCCACTATAAAAGATAGGCCACGTCACCCAACGACAGATCAGCATGCGTGGCACACGTGGCACGGATCAGATTGTGAGAGAACCCTCACTTGCGGGAGCGCTGCAGCTTTGGCAGAATGGCAAGGAGTGAAAGACACGAGCCAAAGAGCAGCGAAGTGCCAGCAGGAGCATGAGGGGAGCGCAGAGCAGGAGGCAAGAGGTCGAGCAGGAGGCAAGCAAAGGAAGGGGTAAGGAAAGGGAGGGACAAGATTAACCTCTC
>BFEA01000998.1:187560-198998 GCA_003427395.1 Chara braunii
AGAGAGAGAGAGAGAGAGAGAGAGAGAGAGAGAGAGAGAGAGAGAGAGAAAGAGTTTTCCATTGACAGGTTGGAGAGAGAGAGAGAGAGAGAGAGAGAGAGAGAGAGAGAGAGAGAGAGAGAGAGAGAGAGTTTTCAGTCATGCACGCAGAGAGATAGAGAGAGGCTACTTCCATCGATAGGATGAGCAAAATTGGAATGAATCGTCCACAAGAATATGGAAATACACAGAGCTGTCCAGCCATGCGTGCACAGAGATAGAGGGAGGCTACTTCCATCGATAGGATGAGCAAAATCGGAATGAATCTTCTGATACAACATAGAAATATACACTGCCATGTTTCTTTCTTCTTTTTTTTTGTGTTTGTTAAACTTTGTTTGTGTCAGAGAGAGAGAGAGAGAGAGAGAGAGAGAGAGAGAGAGAGAGAGAGAACAGGTAAGTGTAATGACCCGCCAAAAACACAGACTGAGAACACTGCTGATTTCTGGGATTTGCCGCTGGAATGAATGCCTTGCTGAAATTCCCGCATTCTGCTGTGATTGCCATGTCTGTGTGTGTGTGCCTGCCTGCTGGTTTGCATGCCTGTCTGAGTGCTTGTCGGCTGAGTGTGTGTATGACCCGCAAGGGTACTTGTTGGTTGAAAGGCCCCGCAGGCCGGTACTTACCTGTGGCCGTGACTTTGAGGGTTGCAGGGGGGAAAACACTCGAGTAGCGGGGGTAGGCCCGCGACACTTAGAGCAGAGGGGAAAAACACTCAAGTAGCAGGTAGGCCTGTACCACTGAAGTAGTGGTAGAAGCGTCGGGTACTGGAGGCCGAGCAGAAGAAGACAAAGGCCCAGTAGCGGTAGGCTAGAGGTAGGCCGGTACCAGTCCAAGTAGCCCAGGTCTAGGGCCTGTCCGGAGGATAGCAGAGCCTGCAATGATGTTTCCCTCCGAAAGGGAGGAGGTACCGGTTGCTGGGAGGCCGCTCGGCCTAGGAAGTCACCGCCCAAGAGGCCAGTAGGCCGCTATATCTTCCGGAGGAGCAAGTAGCTCCTCCTCATTTGCGGTATGCAAGGATTGGCGACATGCTGCTGGAGCACAGCGCTGGGCTGATACAGCGCTGCTTGGAGGTGAAGGGCAGCTGGCGCTCAGCCTGGATATGGCGAGCAGCCCAGCCTGAGGAGGAGGAAGGACGGGGCGAAGGAGGAGAGAGTGGTGAGGCACCTACCTGGCTATGGTGGACACCGTCTTCATCACCTTGTTGGGCGCTGCATCTGGAAGGCCCCTGTTGGGGTAGTGCCGCACCAAGGAAGCTCGAGGCAGAGTCAGGTATGGCGGACCAGTCAGCAGCGACATAGCTGCTTTGGGTTGTCCTTTGGACAGGAGCGCAGCACCATAGCTGCTTTGGGTTGTCCTTTGGACAGGAGGGCAGGGCCCTCAGTAGTCCGCCATAGCCTAGGCATGAGAGAGGAGGAAGAAGGAGGGTATCCATAGCTATGGTGGACTTGTTGTTGTTGTCGTTGTTGAGTCAGCAGTAAGAGGGAACTTCGGATATTGATTCTGGTTCATCCACTCATTGTTATTATTATTATTGGGAGAAGAATAAGATTGGCGAAGTGAAGGAGGAGGAAGGTGGAGAGAGAACGGGGAATTGTCATTGGTCTTGCTAGTGTACATCTTCTTCTTCTTCTTCTTCTTCTTCGTCTTCTTCTTCTTCTTTCTCTCTCCTCTGGTCTCTATCTCTTCGCAAGTGCTTTCATTTCTTTCGCAATTGGGTGGCATTGTCTTTCGTTGTGAATTTGCACTTTGGGAATGACCAGGATCGTAACAATTGGTATCGGAGCGGACTTACTTGCTGGCGAGAGGTGTTAGTCACCCTAAACCTAATTCCGAATTAGGTTAGGGCTAACCTAATCTCGGATTAGGGTTGGGAAGTTAGGGTTAAGAGGGGCAGTGAGGTATGTGGATACTGCCCCCACCTGGTTAGGTCATGTAGGGTCGACATCAGACCTGACCAGGTTTCTTGAGTGATTGGATGGGGTGGCGAGACACAAAGGAGGCTGATTGGAGTAAGCAAGAGGGAGAGGTACTCGCACCTGGAATCTGCACTTCAAGAAGACATTGAGTGACTTTTGGGCTTCCCCTCAAGAGGGAGACTTGATCGGAGGCTGCCATATCTGCATCGAAGAGCCGCAAGTTGCTACTTTGGTCTTCAAACATCGGCGGGGAATCCGGCATTGCAACAGGGGTGTAGGAAGGCCCTCTTAGTCATGCTAGGACACTTCGTGTAGTGGTAGCTACGGGTCAGGACTCAGGAGGACTTATGAGAGAGGGGGGTGAGTCGTTATCCATCTTTGGAGGCCGGGCCTCACAGGTAAGTGCCGTGTGACCTGGTTAGCCCGTGGGAGGTTGCTTGGTGCTTCATGGCCTGTTGGGGTGTGCTGGGCTCTCTTCCTCTTCTCTGCGGTCTTGGTTGTGTGTGTGAGCATGTGGATTGCTTTCTCACCTGATGGATGGATGGATGATGTATCTGTTCTAAATGACATATCTTTCTACGGTGCAATGTCTTTTCATTTCTGAACAGCTGTAGGGGTGAGTTCTTGCTGAAAGTTGTCTTTTCCTTTTCAGTACGGTAGAGGCAGTTGGGACTGACTTGGTACACCTATCTCGTTGGTCCTGGTCCACGACCTCCTTGGGACCTTTGGGACTCAGTGGGACCAGGCCCAACGGGACAGGACCTTTAGGACCCAAATCTGTTGCCATCAATGCATCTCTTTGCTGTGCTGAATTTGGGGGACATACGGCTCGCAAGTGCATTCCTTTCGAGGGGATCTTGACTGGTCTTACTGCATGTTATCACATACTGCCCCGCGTCTGACTCGGCAACCGTCTGCACCCCTCGAAATCTCCATTGCTGCAGTTAGTTTTCTTCGGCCGATTTATTGTGGTACATGTACCTTGTCAGGTTAGACAAGAGGGGATCTCCAGCTAATCTGATCAGGCCCGTTCGATAAGTCAGTCCTCTCTTCCGTTTTATTTTTTTTATTCTGTTCTTTATTTTGTTGCATGCCATTCTCTAAGTCCAAATGAATTGCCGCTCCGGCTAGGAGTTCTACCTTCTACTCTTTGTGATTTACTGTTTGTTTCTTTTATCTGAACTATCTATGTCCGGTATTCAGACGCGTGCGCAGAAAGCGGAAAGAGAGAGAAGGGAGAGAGAAGGTGTTCTTTTTGCGAGTGTGAGGAAGGGTAAGAGGATTGTTCGTCCAAAAGCGAGCAAAGTGCGGACCCCTCTTGAGAGATCTACCGACACCCTATCCTCCGGCATGGCAGACATCACGTCCGAGCAATTGAAGGCCATGCTGGACGCAGCGGCCGAGAACAAGAAACCTTTCTTTCAGAAACTGTATGAGGACGCGATACACAGAGAGAAGGAGGCAGAGGCAGCTGCCAGAGCCACAAGTATTTCTGAATAGGTGGCCCTCCTTGCGGTTCCGGAATCGAATGATGACCGGTTCCAAGAGAAGATAGACGGTGCCGTAGCAGCCTTGGTTCAACTGCGGACCTTGGAAGACCTTGAGTCCCGTGTGACAGCCCTGGAGCAGCGGAACCAAGAGCTGCAGGCTGAGATAGTCAGCCTCAAACAGTCCCAATTGTCTGCCCCCCGTCCTCCTAACCCTCGACCTGCTGCAGTCCCAGTCTCTCACCCAAACACAGTCCTCATGACAAGAGCAAGTGGAACTGTGACGAGCGCAGGTACTGGTGCCAGCTCCTCAAGCCGCAGCGCCGACAGTTCTGCACTAGTCATAGTCCCAAATGTAGGAACATCAGCCCAAAACGCCGCAGTGCTTATTGGCTTACAGTACAGCGGTCCCGTAGTGGACAAGCGGGCGGCCACTCTGCCGTCCAAGTACGACGGGAAAGGGGATATCACCTCTTGGATTAGCTCCATGCGCTCATACTTCGAGGTACTGCGAACACCGCAGGAAGACCGAAGCATGATCATGGGCGCTGATACTGAGCCCGTCGTACGGAGTTTCATAGAACTCCAAGCTGTTACAGCAGGTTATGAGAGGATTGACCTGACCGAGTGACTGAAAGTGACTCCTGTACGTACTCTTGAGGACCTCCTCATCACACAGTATCAAGATAAGCACGCTGCGCTCAAGGCAAGACTGAAGCTTGAGGCCCTCAAGGGCCAAACATGGAGGACTTCCATGCAGGCTTTGGAGCAACACTTGACTGGTCTGTTCACCATGCCAAACCTGGGACTGACCAACGTGTCTTGCATGGATGTAGTCATGGGAGTGGCCCCTAAAGAATACATCTCCCTGCTAGGACTCAAAGACCATACCACTTGGCGAGAGCTACTGACGGATCTAGTCAACCTAGAAGCCAAGGAACTCGCCAGGCACGTAAAGGTACCCGTTGCAGGTAGAACCTCGCAACGCAAGCGGTATGGAAGCAGCAACCAGCTTGCCCTGCATGAACATCGGGAGGCTGAGGATCAATCCTATGCGGATGATCTCTCTCTGGATGACGATCTAGAGCCGGACTCCGACGTGGGTTGTTCTACATCAGCCCTTGAGTCTGACGTGAATACTGAAGAAAAATATAATGCTTTTAAAAAGACTGCTTCAAGCAAGGGGCCTAACCGTAGTTCGGGCTAGGGAACTATAGCACACCTCCCCAAGAATGCAAAGATCCTTGAGAAACCGGAGGATGCTTCTACCAAGCCTTGGGAAGCCCTCCGCATCAGTCAAAAGGAATGGGAAAGAAGATCCAAACAGCGTGTGTGCTTGCATTGCCAAAAGCATGGGCGTGCTTTGCAGGATTGTTATCGTCCGCAGGGAAACAGGCAAAGGGCGTAGAGGAGTCATCAACACTCTCTACAACAAGGGAAGATGAACAGTCAGTTGCAGGCCCCTCCAAGGAGCCTGAATCTGATCAACAACTTACTCTTGAAGCCCGAACTGATGCTGAATCCAAGGCTGGTGCAGTCCAAGTACTTTACACTGAGCCTTGGGAAGAGACTAAGGAAGTTGACTTCCACTCTCACCTGGAACATTAGCTGCAACTCAAGCATCAACGCCGTGTTCAAGGGAGTGTGGAGTTGACCTTCTTTAAGTTACTCATTAACCGCCGATACATCCGTGTGCTGATTGATAATGGTTCAACAACTAACTTCTTTTCTCCTAACGGGATTCGTAAGGCGGGCCTGGGAATGAAGCAAGTGGAATTGCAGAACCCTTGTCAGACCCAGGTGGGCAACCGAGACACATGCTGTCAAAAGTGTGCGCGTCATTTTTGACAAGGATCGCACTGTCACACATGAGATGAACTTTTATGTCATGGACAAGTGTCCTTTCGACGCGGTCATTGGCTTGGGTTGGCTAAAGGCTCATTGCCTAAGGACCACGTGGGGGGACAATCAATTCGTGGTGCGTGATGCCAAGGGGAACGAGCGTACCGTTCTATTGGACGAGACGCGGGAGTCCCCTGTGACTCTTTTGAGTACAAACAAATTCTGCAAATCAGTGCGCAGGCGCAAGGAAGTTGAGCATGTACATGTAGCTCTTGTAAAGCCTCTCCATGTGCCTTCTACTTTTGCTGCATTTTCTACCTTGGAAAGTAATTCTATTTCTACTACCTCTACTTCTGTTTCATCTACTTCTACTGTAAAAAATCAGCCTACTTCTGATCCAAGTACTTCGAGTTCAGTTGTAATTGTTGTAAATTCTCAATCTGATTTTCTCTCTCCTGATGAGGATGATCCTCCACCGGAAGTCCCAACAAACATTCGCAGTCTATTAGATCGATTTCCTGAAGTCTTGGCTGAACCTCGTGGAGTTCCGAGCGTCCGGTCAAACACAAAATCGAGATAATAAAAGGGAGTGTTCCTCCAAAGGGCTGCGTTTACCGTATGGGACAAGGCGAGTTGGAGGAGTTGAGGAGACAAATTGATGACGTGATCGATCGTGGATGGATTAGGCCTAGTGAGTCTGACTTCGATGCACCTGTCTTGTTTGTGCCAAAGAAAGGAGGCAAACTCCGGATGTGTATTGGCCTGAATCGGATCACCTGAAAGAATGCTTATCCTTTGCCTCACATAGATGATCTGCTAGATGCGGCAGGTGGGTGCAAGGTCTTCTCCAAGATCGACCTCAAGTCTGGCTACCACCAGATTGAAGTTGATCCGAGTGACCAGCACAAAACTGCATTCAAAACACGCGATGGGTTGTACGAATTAATCGTTATGCCCTTCGGTCTTACGAATGCACCAGCCACATTTCAGTGCCTCATGGACAAGGTTCTCCGCCATCAGCTTAACAGGTTTGTTCTTGTTTACCTCGATGGCACAGCTGCACCTCAACTTAGAGAAATCTGAGTTTGGAAGGGAGAGCGTCATCTATCTTGGGCACCGATTGTCTGCAAACGGCCTCGAGCCGGAGGCAACCAAGGTTGAGGTCATACGAAAGTGGCCTCAACCGGCAAACGTACGCGAACTACGTTCTTTTCTTGGTTTGGCCTTGTATTATCGAAAGTTTGTGCCCAAATTTTTTGTCATTGCTCACCCACTCTCGAGACTAACAACTAAGAATGTTGCCTATGCGTGGTGTGAGAAATGTGAGACTGCGTTCCAAGCCTTGAAAGAGGCTTTGGTAAGTCATCCTGTGCTCCGCATTGCGGATCCCAACCTCGCGTTCGTAGTCACTACGGACGCGAGCCAGTATGGGATTGGTGCAGTGCTGCAACAAGATGATGGCGATGGTCTGCGTCCACTCGAATATTACAGCAAACGCATGCCCAGCCACAAGGTAGCTACTTCCACATATATGCGTGAGCTCTACGCCTTGTGCGAGGCGCTCACACATTGGAAGCACTACCTCTTGGGTCGACACTTCAAGGTCTACTCAGATCATCAGACCTTGCAGTGGATTAAGACACAAACTGATCTCTCTCCGACACTGACCCGCTGGCTGCATGACATTGATGTTTACAACTTTGAACTGAAGCGTAAGAAAGGCCGTTATAATCGTGTTGCTGATGCTTTGTCGCGTCATCCAAAGTTTTTGACTTGCCTTGTGGACTCTTATGACCTCCGAAGGAAACTGAAGGAGGATCTGGTCGAACACACTGCCAAGGATCCGGATCTTAGCCCCATCCTTGAGCAGCTCAAGGTTGACCCTAGTAGTCAGCCTGATTTTCACGAGTGCGAGGGTCTTGTATTCCGCCGGTATGGGAAGTTTGATCGTTTGTGTGTACCCAACCATGCGCCTCTCCGGACTCATTTCTTGGACTTGGCACATGGTCGGAGTGGACATTTCGACTTTGAGAAGACTTATGGAAGTCTTCAGCCGCAGTTTGATTGGCCGGGAATGAAAGGATCTGCTCAGAAATTTATTGTTGAATGTCAAGTTTGTCAAAGAACCAAGGTCCATAGGCATAAGCCGTATGGCCTGCTGAAACCCCTCCCAATTCCTGATGGGCCCGACGAGTCGGTCTCTATCGATTTCACGGACATGGGGAAGGTGAGTGAGGGAGAACATTCACAAGTCATGGTCATTGTGGATCGCTTTTCCAAAATTTTGAACTTGATTCCTCTACCTCCCCATGCACCAACTGAGCTTGTGATCGAGAAATTTCACCAGCAGCACATTCTGCAGTATGGAGCCCCGAAAACTCTTGTGAGTGATCGGGACACCAGGTTCATTACTGCTGATTGGAAGGGCTTCACCTCACAGAACTATGACATTAAACTCAACAAGACTTCTGGTCGACACCCCGAAGCCAATGGATTGGCCGAGGAAATCAACCAGACTGTCATTCAACTGCTTCGCGCGCTAATTGTTCCAGATCAGAACACGTGGGATAAGGAGTTACACAAAGTGAAAGGGTTGTACAACAACTCCATTCACTCTGCAACTAGCGTAACACCGAATCAACTGCAATATGGTTGGCAGATGCGGAATCCTCTCTCCTATTTGTTCCCCGAACGGTCCCCTGGGCTGACGCCCGACATGCCTGGCTACAACGCCAAGTATGCACGCCTGCTCAAAGCTGCTATCGCAGCAATGAACAAGCGTCAGCATGCCATGATCAAACATGCTAACAAGTCGCGCAAAGAAGCGGACTTCAAAGTAGGGGATTATGTTTGGGTCAAAATGTCTGAGTTTTCTGATGAAGAGAGCGTATCACGAAAGCTTCTTCCATTGTACTATGGCCCTTGGCAGGTTCTCAAGGTGATTGGGGATGAATTTGGTCCTTCATATGTGATTGACATGCCTCCTCATCTGCGCACATATCCGGTCTTTCACGCATCCAAACTGTTTCCACACATCGATGATGAAACTTTTCCCTTCTGAGATCCTATGATACCTCGTCCTATCGACGGCGGCCATGAGATAGACAGAATCGTTTCCCATGAAGGCAGAGGGAGGAACAGACAGTATAAGGTTCACTTCCTCTATCACCCGTTAAACGAGTTTTTTTGGATCGACCAGAAAGAACTGCTAAAGAATGCTCCACGTGTTGTGAACGCTTATGAACGACAAATCGCTGATGGACAGACTGCTAAGTTTTCTGCAAAACTCACTCCTTACGGTCTTACTAAATCTCTCTTTCTGATCTACGCCTACGACGCATTTTGTGCCCACTCTGAATGAGTTACTCGCTCGAAGGGACCTCGCTCTTGAGAGGGGGGTAGTGTAATGACCCGCCAAAAACACAGACTGAGAACACTGCTGATTTCTGGGATTTGCCGCTGGAATGAATGCCTTGCTGAAATTCCCGCATTCTGCTGTGATTTCCATGTCTGTGTGTGTGTGTGCCTGCTGGTTTGCATGCCTGTCTGAGTGCTTGTCGGCTGAGTGTGTGTATGACCCGCAAGGGTACTTGTTGGTTGAAAGGCCCCGCAGGGCCGGTACTTACCTGTGGCCGTGACTTTGAGGGTTGCAGGGGGGAAAACACTCGAGTAGCGGGGGTAGGCCCGTGACACTTAGAGCAGAGGGGAAAAACACTCAAGTAGCAGGTAGGCCGGTACCACTGAAGTAGTGGTAGAAGCATCGGGTACTGGAGGCTGAGCAGAAGAAGACAAAAAGTTGGCATTTTTAGAGGCCCAGTAGCGGTAGGCTAGAGGTAGGCCGGTACCAGTCCAAGTGGCCCGGGTCTAGGGCCTGTCCGGAGGATAGCAGAGCCTGCAATGATGTTTCCCCCCAAAAGGGAGGAGGTACCGGTTGCTGGGAGGCCGCTCGGCCTAGGAAGTCACCGCCCAAGAGGCCAGTAGGCCGCTATATCTTCCGGAGGAGCAAGTAGCTCCTCCTCATTTGCGGTATGCAAGGATTGGCGACATGCTGCTGGAGCACAGCGCTGGGCTGATACAACACTGCTTGGAGGTGAAGGGCAGCTGGCGCTCAGCCTGGATATGGCGAGCAGCCCAGCCTGAGGAGGAGGAAGAAGGGGGCGAAGGAGGAGAGTGGCGAGGTACCTACCTGGCTATGGTGGACACCGTCTTCATCATCTTGTTGGGCGCTGCATCTGGAAGGTCCCAGTTGGGGTAGTGCCGCACCAAGGAAGCTCGAGGCAGAGTCAGGCATGGCGGACCAGTCAGCAGCGGCATAGCTGCTTTGGGTTGTCCTTTGGACAGGAGCACAGCACCATAGCTGCTTTGGGTTGTCCTTTGGACAGGAGGGCAGGGCCCTCAGTAGTCCGCCATAGCCTAGGCATGAGAGAGGAGGAAGAAGGAGAGTATCCATAGCTATGGTGGACTTCTTGTTGTTGTTGTTGTTGAGTCAGCAGTAAGCGGGACCTTTGGATATTGATTCTGGTTCATCCACTCATTGTTATTATTATTATTGGGAGAAGAATAAGATTGGCGAAGTGAAGGAGGAGGAGGAAGTTGGAGAGAGAAGGGGGAATTGTCATTGGTCTTGCTGGTGTATATCTTCTTCTTCGTCTTCTTCTTCGTCTTCTTCTTCTTCTTTCTCTCTCCTCTGGTCTCTATCTCGTTGCAAGTGCTTTCATTTCTTTCGCAATTGGGTGGCATTGTCTTGCATTGTGAATTTGCACTTTGGGAATGACCAGGATCGTAACATAAGTCTCCATATCTTTTTTTTGTTGTGTGCTTTGAATCCGAACACGCTAAAACGCACAGCTATGAACTTGAATTTGAACATGAGTGGCACACCGGCCTAGGACACACTGAAAAGGGCTGCTATGAACAGTGCGAATGGAAACAAGCCGGCGCCGTGGAAGATTTGTTCTCCAAGCACAAAACAAAACAGCCCACCAACCAACTGCACGTGGGGCCAGAAGTTCATTTTCCGCCCCTTCCAGACGGAGCCCAGAGGCCAGAAAAAATATCGGCCAATTTTTTTTGGACGGCCCAGGGCGTGAAAACAATATGGTTCTTTTTTTTTGGGGCGGTCCAGGGCGTGAAAAAATGCCCTGGTCCGCGCAGAAAAATCTGGCCGTTGGCCAGGGGGGGCGCCATCCTTACCAGTTACCAGAAACTGGTACCAGATGCTGGACCCCAGAGAGTCCAGATCCCTTTCCCGGGGCCCGGATCGTAGCAATAGTACCAACTGAGCTCGCCCCGTAGCTTGGCAAACTGTTTTCTTTTCATTGAAATGTACTAACAGAGAGACAGAAGGATAACTTGGCAATCTGCCGAAAATTTTGGTAAACAACACTGTCAGAAGGTGGCACATGGTGACATACATATGCTACAGGTGCACATAGAGGTAAGTACACAGAGCTGACATTTCTTTAAGAAATTATTAAGAAACCTTATCCACCTTAGCGCAAGAAACCATGCGATGAGAACACCAATATTCCAGATTGCATAATCTCACAGAAGACCAAAAACATGATTGAGCCGAGTTGAACGCCGAAAACCAAAGTGGAATGCACACACCAACTAGGAGTAACCAAAACACTGGAGTCTCTTGATAAAGAAAGCTTGACATCTGCCTCCCGTTCTGTTAGCCATCTGCCTTCGGTTCATTACACCTGTCATCTCACACAGACAACCCAGGTTATCTACAGACCTTACCGCACAGATACCCTGTGGAGTGCATGTTGCTGTTGTCACAACGTGTGTGACTGACTTGGAGAATTTCTTCTGCATGCTTGCACCCACTCTGGAACAGAAAATCTGACAGCAAGCCATGTGCCAACCAGACGCACGAAGACAAGCAAACAGAAGAAAAACCACTAGTAAATGATATGATAATCTGTCAGAATATCCATCATAATGCGAACGCTCAACATGCAGTTGAAAGTTGAGACTAAGGAGTTAAGAGCTTGCCTCTCTCTAAAACAAGTTTAAACAACACCATTTGCAAGAAATCCGGAAAGATAATGAAAGTAATGCTCGTCGTGAAACAGACCCTCTCTCTCTCTCTCTCTCTCTCTCTCTCTCTCTCTCTCTCTCTCTCTCTCTCTCTCTCTCTCTC
>BFEA01000998.1:225612-235816 GCA_003427395.1 Chara braunii
GGTCCTGGCAGCAAATTAGCATACACCCTCCACCAAATCAAGGCAGGCGTTGAGTATGAAGCGGATCAGGAGCTGGCCGAATATGTACTCTGGATTCGAATTCAGGTCTGTGTTTCAGCAGTTATGGGTTGCTCACTTAGCTGGGCCCTGTTGGTCTCTGCATGTGATTCTCAGGGCTTGGCTGCACTACTCACCGAATGTGCAAAATTGGAATGGAACCATACACCACCATATGTTTTGTCTCTTGTGCATGTGGTGAGTAGAGGCCCTTAGGGCCACTGCACGTATTCCTAAGAAAAGGAAAACGAATCACATGCATTGAGCAACAGGGCCTTG
Source organism: Chara braunii (assembly GCA_003427395.1). Taxonomy (NCBI): domain Eukaryota; kingdom Viridiplantae; phylum Streptophyta; class Charophyceae; order Charales; family Characeae; genus Chara; species Chara braunii. The sequence continues at coordinate 225,949 of BFEA01000998.1, forward strand.
CTGATGAGTTAGTGACCCATAACCGCTGATACACAGACCTGAATTCGAATCCAGACTATATATTATCGGCCCACTCATGCAGAAGTGGAAGCCTAACGCTTATCTCTGCTTTGCGATGGGTCCTTGCTGATTCGGAAAAGAGACTGGACACAATTAGGACATGCACACCCACAGGCACACACATGCACACACAGTTTTGGGGTATGACGTGGCCCAACTTTTTTTCCTCCTCCAGTTTGATTTTTAGAAGCCACGGGCACGTTTGGCCACCCCACCCTGTGCAATCAGACGAGCTTTCATTCACACTTTAGATGCATGCAAACAGTAGCGCAGCAAACTGGCGACATGCGCCCACTCAAATCTCAGAGATATGGCAACCCGGATACGAGTTCACTTCCAAAGGCTATGGCGAAACAGCGCCCATACAACTCTCTGTGCGCATACACTGGATCACCCTGGATATCCCACACGCGATACTCGGTTCACTCTCACACACTCACACACTGAACTCTAACTACAGCTATGGCAGCTATGGCCGCTACTACCCTATCGCTATGGCTAACTCCTCTCTCGCCCTCTTCTTCCTCGGGCTCACTGCAGACCTCCTTGCACAAGTCGCTTGTGGCAGCGCTTCCGCATGGCTCACGCAGGAATGAATGAATGGCTGGGCGCTGCCTCTTGATTTATACTTCTGCAGCTCGTTGGTCTGGCCCTTTCCCATGCCCGAAGTGCACACAGTCCCATGCGGTACTTGCTTGACTGGACCAGGACTGACTGGGGACTGGGACTGCTGACTCAGCACGGGTAGACTCCACCACTTGCCTCACCACTTGCCCACTTGCCTCAGCCTAAACGTGGGACACTCTGAAAAGCCACTACTCGGACCTTCCGGAAGGCCGTGGACTTGGCCTTTCGGTACAGTAGCAGCTACGACCTTGACCCTTCCGGACTGTAGCCGCTACGACCTTGACTCTTCAAGAAAGCTACAGGGAAACGGTATTCACCAGTTAGCAGTAGCTGCTGTAGATCCCAGGGTTCGATCCCTAGACCCCAACCTTACCTGTGTACAGTACCTGTGTCGGCCTGTAGAGTTGAACCCGTGACCTGTGTATTTGTAACAGCTGATAGGTTGTCGTAGGGTCCATGGTAGCATGGGTTCGATCTGTAGACCTGTGGGATAGGAGTCTTAGTCAGGTCTAGACATCGTAGCTGTAGTTTTCTTGAAAGGTCAAGGTCGTAGCTGCTACAGTCCAGAAGGGTCAGAATCGTAGCTGCTACAGTCCCGAAAGGCCAAGTCTACGGCCTTCCGGAAGGTCCCAGTAGTGGCCTTTCGGAGTTGCCCACGTTTAAGCAGAGGCAAGTGGTCAAGTGGTGAGGCAAGTGGGCAAGTGGGGGAAGTCTACCCTGCTGASTCAACAGTCCCAGTCCCCAGTCAGTCCAGCAAGTACCGCACGGGACTGTGTGCACTTCGGGCAAGGGATATGGGCCAGACCAACGACCTGCAGAAGTATAAATCAAGAGGCAGCGCCCAGCCATTCATTCATTCATGCGGAAGCCATGCGGAAGCGCTGTCTCAGCGTCTTGTGCGAGGAGGTCTGCAGTGAGCCCGAAGTAGAAGTGGGCGAGAGACACGAAGTACAGCCATAGCGATAGGGTAGGGGCAGCCATAGCTGCCATAGCTGTAGTTAGAGGGAAGTGTGTGTGGGTTGTGTGAGTGTTCAGAGTGATGCGTATGGGATATCCAGGGTGATCCAGTGTGTGAACAGTGAGTTGTTTGGGCGCTAAGTCGCCATAGCCAGTTGAAAGTGAACTCGTATCCGGAAGCCATATCTCTGAGTCCTGAGTGGGCGCATGTCGCCAGTGTGCTGTGCTGCTGTTTACACACATGAAAAGTGTGAATAAGACGAGTCTGATTGCAACAGCTACGACTTGTGGACCTGACTGTGACTCCTATCCGACAGGTCTACAGATCAAACCCCTGCTACCTATGGACCCTATGACAACCTACCAACTGTTACAAATACACAGGTCACGGGTTCAACTCTAGGAGTCGACACAGGTACTGTACACAGGTAAGGTGGGGACTAGGGATCGAGCCCTGGGATCTGCATCAGCTACTGCGAACTGGTGAATACCGTTTCACCTGTCCATTTGGAATTTTTTTTTATTTTTTTTTTGAAGTGATGCGCCACATCAGGTGCTCGCGCATGCATGTGTGTGCGCTATGCGCCACACGTGCGCAATTCGCTCGCACATGATGTGCCACAAGTATGCTGCAAATGCTTTCTGATGTCTGGCAAACTTTTGATGACTGGTTGTTACAATTGGTGATGGGTGTCCTCGTGAGCTTAAGCGGTTAAGCGTTGCTGTTTCACATTTAGCACCTCACTCGACTACTCTGCAAATGTGAAAATGGCCAGCAGTGGAGCATTGGCCATCGTGACAGTAATTGGCTGTCGCAGTCCGGTTTGGCAGTCAGGATATTACATGCCCAGTTGGGCGATGTACATATAAAACCGAGGATCCGCAATGTGATAAAAAGGACTGGATGGACAATGCAGTGCAAGTGAAATCTCAACAAGCAGTGTACATTCTGATACATACAAAAATGGTGCTTTTATAGCCCAGTGGAAGACTTAGATACAAGTGCAATGAACCCAGATCATGAAGACACTTGTCAACAATGCAAGCCCAGATGAATATCAACCTGCTGATGATCATCAATAATCATAATCATGTTCAGATAGAATGAGATGGGGAAAACATACACAGATGAAGGAGAGAGGAGGGAGATTAGACTTAGAGAGTGGAGAAAGAGACAATGCCCACCGGGCTCCCTCCTCAATCACCACCTCAGTAATCAATAATCTGAACGCGCATCTGAAGTACTATCACAATGTGCCACGTGGCACGTCAATCAGCCCTCATCATCAAGCTGGAGCAATGTCGACGTCGAGATAACCAGGTACGTATCCACTATCACCCCACAGTCATGATCTCCTCCCGAATGTCTTCTAAACAGAACAGCAATGCCAGTCGTGAAGCCTCGCCACGTCAACAACAATAAATACGTGGCAGCGACCACATCAGTGGCGGCGCGTGGCAGCTGCCACGTCAGCATGCCCAGAAGACAATTGCCAGCCAGCCACCATGCCAAGCCAGCAGCGCGTCGCCGCAGTCGCCCAAGTGCCAGCGTCCAACCAGCGTCGAGCCAGCATCGATGTCAATGCGAGAATGTCAACGCGAGAAGTCAGCATTGACGCAAGACAGAATGTTCCGCAAAGCCAAGAGGTCAGTGCTTTTGTAGCGTTGATGCGGGGTCTGGACCCCAGGTGCTGCTTCCTTCAGCCGTCGAGATCTCAATGCAATTAACGGCCCAGATTGGCCTGAAGCCGAATTCCCTGTGGTCTTGACGCTGTCTGGGTACTGCGCACGACAAGTGAGTGTATCCGACCAAGGGCCTGCGCGCGGTACCTTTGACCTGACAGTTGACTTAGACCCTTGACTTTCCAAGGGCAGTGCGTGGTCACACTGCCTGGTGCAGGCCGAGTTTGGCCTGCGTTGTCTGGGGCTCCGTTCGAGGGCCCAGACTGCTGCAGCACACGGGTTACTGCACAAGTCCTGACCTGAACGGGACTGACCTCTATCACGTAGTGCAAGACAGCGCAGCAGAATGCTAGGATACCAATGACTACCCCAATCAACATTGCAACGCAGACCCAACATACATCATTCTCATCACAAGGTGTGAAGGGGCCTGGCGCTATACACAGGAAGAAGGAGCCAGGTCCAGATCATGCACAGACGAAGAGGAGGGGAACAGACGAAGAAGAGGGGGAGAGATGGGAATGTCGTCAACACCAAGTCTTTGTTACAAGTCCCAAATAANCGCAAGAGTCACTCAAGTACAAAATACAGGTAGGTCCTGCACTATCATGAAGGGTCGAAGTGAAAGCACTTAGTTGAAAGTTGAAAAGCTTGAGATTAGGTGAACAAGGAGAGGGGTTAGATGGAGGGGAAAAGGGGGGGGGATTTGGTGGAGAAGAAAAGGTCGTACGGTGGAGGGTGCGGAGAGGTCTGTATTGAAATGGGTACAATGTACACACCATTGGTTGATTTACTGCTAAGCTGAATCCTGCTCATACTTACTGGCGATAGCAGCAGGATTACACCTGAAGGCACTTGCAAAGTGGTTGATGGTCAGTTGCGCCTGCAAGGGGTCTGATAAAAGGGGCAAAATGAACAACTCCTGCTGATTGTGCGTGGACAGACCCTGAGTAAAGAATACCGCCACTTGCAGACACATCTCCACAAGATTCAACTCCTACATTAACCATGGATACATATCAAACAAAGAGAACTAGCAGCTGGTCATGCATGAAATCGTTGCACACAAGCACCTACCTTGTGGCTGAATGCTACACACACATAATTGTTGACAAATAGATCAGGAGCTGAAAACCAGATGGGTATTATGCACACTTGCAAGGGGACATTGTCCACGCGGTTTTGCACGTGCGGGGGACGGCCAGACAGGACCCATGCAGTTTCGCACGTGTGTGGGACGGCCGGACCGGACCCGCGCAGTTTCGCAAGTGCGGGGGACACCCGGACCGGACCCGCGCGGCGCACGTATGTGTGCACCTGACGACCGGTTATGTGTGCACCTGGCACCCGGCTATGTGTGCACCTGACAACCGGTTATGTGTGCACCTGACACCCGGTTATGTGTGCACCGGACGACCGGTTAACCCCCACCCACCCCTCCCCCCCACAAAAGAAAAAGAACAGGGGTCGAAACGGCAGTTTCAAGGCCCTCTTCAAAAATTATTACCGGTACCACAAAAAAACATTTTGGGCCCGCGCTCAAGCGCAGATGCCTCGGGGTTTCGAAATTTAAAACCTCCTCGTAGGGCAGCGCTCATCCAGTGGGGTTTGGGGAGCCTTGGAGTCTGGACCATTTCAGTTGCATTCGAGGAGCGCCGTCGCCATACTGCTGTTCGGGCCATCCTGGCCGTCGCCGTCACCATCCTGCTGGGCCGCCGTCCCGCTCATCGCCATCTTGCCCCTCATTGCAGCCATTGAGGAGGAGCACGGTGAGTGACACCAGCCCGTCCTGCTCCTCCTCCCCCTCGTCCGCCATCTGCATCCTGCCCATCTGTTGCTGCTGCTCATGGGTTACATAATACTCTATAACAGGGTTGCATACCCGCCTACCCCAACCACCGACCGTTGTGGAGCCTACCACTAGGGGCGGCCGATCGACGGCCTGCCGACCAGTCAGTCAACAGCCCTCCAGTGATTTTTTCAAAAATATATGGGGCTGTACTGCGCTTGCTGAGTACATCCCAAATCCGCTGAGAAACTTTTGGGGCTTGGAGGGATGAGGGGGGAGGGGGGGGCGGTGTATTGGTGGGGTATAGGGTTGGTATAGGGGTTGTTGGAGAGAGGTATGAGGGTGTTGGGGGCCGGTTTAGGGTGTTGGGGGGGTGTATGGGGGTGTTGGCGGGGTTATTGGGGGTTATGGACTCCCAGAAAAACAAAAAACAAAGTTGTTTTTGCGGAGTGCCGACGACTGCCAACAGGTGGTGCCGACCAATCAAGGGGCGCTGAGCGTCGGCCTGTGCAGCTCTGCCATGCAGCACCAATCCGGGGCAGGGATCGGTGGTTTAGACCGCCAGTACACGGCCCCAGCCATGCTGAAAATGAGCTCGTCACCCATCCAAAAATTTCGCGCCTCGGGCCAATCGGACCACAATGGTCCGCAGCGCCAGCCAAAAAAGAAAAAAAAGTGCACCGCTGCGGCTCAGCAAAGCTCGGCATGCAGTGGAGCGCCTCCACGCCCGGTTGTACTGGTGGTTTAAAGAAAAAAGATTCTCCTTCTGACCTTTCACACTGGCTTTTCTCAGTTTCAGATATCTATCCCCCATCTCATGGCCATGTCCTTCTGCCTTTTTTCTCCAGTTTATGTCCAATGAGTCAAAGAACTTACCTTACCACAAATTTGCCTCTGGTCCTGGGAACAAATGTCTGGGCCAAGCAGTTGTTTCAGGCCCGCCATGAGTTCCATCAGAGATGCTGCTGGTCTTCGGCAGGGCAAATATTGGTCAGCAAGTTTCGGATCTGGTCAATCCAAGCAAGCTAATCATCAGTTTCTAGAAAAAGGCAAGTTGATTAATGATTATCAGTAGTTTCAAAGTTGTAAATTGCTGTTCTAAGTTTCTGAAATTTCTTTTCTTTTTTCCTTTTTTAGTCGGTGCTTTTTACTACTAGACACACAGCCATGTTATAGTCGTAAATTCGATAACTGAGACATTCATCGCTATCATTAGGCATCAAACCAACAGTCTTAAGAACGGGACATTTTCATGAATCTGTAACAAAGAGAATACGACAAAGAAACACATATTTGAATACATAAGCTGAATACAGTTAAAACTTAATAGCAAATGTGATAATTGAATCATTTGATGAACAGAACAGCCCGAAGAGCCCGATTTTATTCAGCAAAGTTATGGCAAAGATAATTATTAATTTCCTCTCTTTGACTAAAAAGACCGAACAGGAAAAGGAGACAAAATTACTGAAACAAAACCTGGAAATCTTATCATGATGCTGTGCTTTCAACTTTCAAGCTGCAACCGCTCATTCACTCGAACAAGCTAGCAATTTAGCACCTATATCAGATGCGCAGTTTGAAGCATCTCCACAGGCTCCAAGCGGCCAATGGTAGAAGGGCGTAGGAATGAGTTGTCGACCACCTCGCATACATTGCTCTTTGTGTTCTTTACTGTCCCAAGGTTCTGAAAAGACTTTGAAGAATGTGCCACGGGATCTGTAGTCACCCTCTGAAACGTGCATCCCCTTATTACCCTCCCCCCGCCTTCCCCCCCCTTCCCCCCCCTCTCCCCGAACCAGCCACCCAGAACATGCCAATTAAGTAGTCCAGTCGAAAAATGAATCAACTTAACAGCAAAGTTAAACCAAAAAAAAAAAACAAAAAAAAACACCAGTACTTTTCCCAGCCATTTTGCTCCGACGTGGCCGTTCACACACCGCGGCTTTCGGGGCAAAGCCTACAAATGGCTGGCGGCGCCAGCCAAAAGAGCAAATGTGCAGGCTCGCTTTTCTTTGGCACGCAAGGGGGAATCCGCTTCGGCAAAAGGAAGCCTCTAAGTACTGGCGGTTTAAGCAGACAGGGCATATTCCTGATCCTCTTGGCATGCACATCTGACTGGCCTCAATTGACTTTGATTCCAACAGTTGAAACAACCCCTACTCCTACCACCCCTACCACAACCCCAACCCCAAGCCTACCCCCGCCTCAAACCCAATCCAAACCAAGACCCCCACCCCCAAACCCCACCCCCCCAATCGACATACAGGGGTCGAGAATCCCAACATGTGGGATATCCATATTACCACACCAAGATGTGCTGAATTCACATGCTGGCCAGAATAAAAGCCATGTTCGATCATCATTAAAACAAAGAAAGAAAACTTGGCATTTGCTATGATCATTAGGACTTGTCAATCTGATTTACGTGATTTGATAGAATATGGCCTACACCAGGGTTGCATACCCGCCGACCGCCTACCCCGACCGCCAACTGTTTTGCAGCCTACCAGTAGGCCCAACCAATCGGCGGTCTGCCGACCAGTCAGTAAACAGCCATCCACTTTTTTTTTTAATCTGACTATGGGGCTGTACTGCGCTTCTGAGTACAGCCCAAATCTGCTGAGAAACTTTTGGGGCGGAGGGGGGGTATGGGGGGTTTGGAGGGGGGGTATAGGGGGGTATAGGGGTGGTATAGGGGGTATTGGGGGGGGTAATGAGGGTGTTGGGGGCGGTTTGGGGGTGTTGGGGGGGTGTATGGGGGTAGTGGGGGCCGCTATGCGGGTGTTGGTGGGGTTATTAGGGGTTCTGGACCTGGAAAAAGAAACTTCTTTTTTTTTTCCTTTTGTTTCCTTTTTTTTCCTTTTGTTTCCTTTTTTTTCCTTTTTTTTTCCTTTTTTTGTGGGGTGCCGACAACCCCCGACCGGTAGGTTCCAACCAGCCGACTGGTCAAGGGCCGCCGACTGTCGGGTATGCAACACTGGCCTACACTTTGTTTTGTGAACATTATTGACATGGCATGTAAGAAAAGCACTGCAGAAGAAAAGAGAAGAAAACGAAAATGGCAAACGTACTGATGCCAAGGCGGACAAGCTCAGCGTCAAGCTCTTCCACAAGCCTCTCTCTCTTCACTATCTCCTTTTCCAACATCTTAGCATCCTGCAACGAAAGAAAAAGAATCATCGCATGTTACAAATGCCCCACCAGTTCAGACAAACAATCATTGCCTTGCCTTTACGAGACCGAAAACTATATATCGACACAAGTATGAATGCAATCAGACTCGCTTTCATGCGCAATCAGACTCGCTTTCATTCACACTTCACATGTATGCAAACAGGTTGCGCAGCAAACTGGCGTCAAGCGCCCAAGTTCACTTCAAACGGCTATGGCGCACATCGCCTGTACAACTCTCTGTTCGTCACTTACTCGACACTGCTGTTCACACACAGGATCACCCTGGATATCCCACACACATCACACTCTGTACACTCACACACACACGCACACATCTACAGCTATGGCGGCTATGGCCGCTGCTACCCTATCGCTATGGCTAAGCTTCCTTCTCGCCCACTTTTTCTCCGGGCTCACTGCAGACCACCTCGCACAAGTCGCTATGCAAGCGCTTCCGCATGGCTTACGCAGGAATCAATGAATGGCTGGGCGCTGCCCCTTGATTTATACTTCTGTAACTCGCTGGTCTGCCCTTTTCCATCGGCCCATGGTGCACACAGTCCCTCATGGTACTTGCTGGACTGGACTGGGACTGACCGGACCGGTACCGCTGACTGCATGGGTTTGCACCATAGACTCACTGCAGTCGCACTGCCAACGTACTGAGGTTGGCTCCACCCCTTGCCCACTTGCCTCTGCCTAAACGTGAGCCCACTCCGAAAGGCCACTTCCGGGACCTTCCGGAAGTCTGTAGACTTGGCCTTTCGGGTACTGTAGCAGCTACGACCTTGACCTCTCAGGACTGTAGCAGCTACGACCTTGACAGGGCTGTGACTCCTACTCGACAGACCTACAGATCGAACCCCTACCACTACACAGACCTAGGACAGACAACAACAACTGTCAAAACACAGGTCACGGGTTCAAACACTCGGGGTCGACACAGATACTGTACACAGGTGAGGTGAGAACTATGGATCGAGCCCTGGGATCTGCATTCACTACTGCTAAAAGGTGAAAACCGTTTCATGAAGTTCCAAGTTCCAACACCAAAATATAAAACCAACAGGTGTGATTTGGTCGCTGGAACAAGATGTTTGGGGCCCTCCCAGCTGTCCAGAATGTCCACCTGGACATCCACCCAGATATCGAGCCCCCCGACATCTGGTAGCCTAGTTTTATTAGGGATTGCAATTCCTGTGCCTTGCAGTTAAAAAGAACCAGGATGATGTTCCCCAGAAAAGAATTGGAATCAGGTTTATTCAATCATAACGTTCACAAGTTCATAATTATTATTAAACTAAGACAAAAAATAAAAGAAATAAAAATTGGTGGGATCATAATTACCGCAATTGCTGCTCGCTGTTGGATATCCAAAAGGGCTACTCAGCCCAAGGAGAGAGGGTTTGGACCTGCCCAAATGTGTCCTGTCTTGGAGTTGTGGGACCTGCCACCTGAAAAGGTCTGGAACATACTTGCGGCGCACCGGCACTGTGCGCTGTGCGCGGACCCAGGGTGCACGCGCACCGGCGCGCATCGCGCATCTGGGTGCGCAGTGCGCGCTGCGCGGTGCAC
>BFEA01000998.1:281825-293208 GCA_003427395.1 Chara braunii
TGATATTAGTAGTTCGTTTTCACGTAACAAATATCTGAAAATTTCTGATAAATCGCATTTCATTTTGTCTGAAAATTCCCGATAGTAGCATTTCGTTTCTCTGATATTTCGCAGACATAGCCGAAATTTCTGAAGTTAGTATTTCGTTTTCTAGGCATATTGGGATAACGATAGAAGTGGTCATATTCTCGGAAACCGAAATTATTCTTTTCTGAAAATCGAATTTCCATTCTATCTCGCAATTTTTTGAAAACCATCCATAAAACAAAAAAGGTATAGTAGGCAATATTAGGAGATGCAAGGCTCCCCACATTTGTGTGGCTAAGCAGCAAGCGCCTGTGTGTGCCTGTGTGTGCCTGTGTGTGTACCTGCGTGTGTGCATGTGTGTACCTGTGTGTGTGCCTGTGTGTGAGAGAGAAGAGGTACTTCCTACTGAGGGGTGCGCGACCTTGTGGGCAATTTGGAACGGTCAGTCTTCAAACGCATTGGACAACAAGGTGGTTTTCTGCTATGGGAGACTTAGAGCTGCCTGGTGGTGATCAGGACATGGTTGAAAGACTGGTGAGCATGCAATAGAGGAAATGCAAGCCTCAAATGGAAGCCAATTGGACAAAGACAAATCAGTAAGTGGGGGCTTTCAAAGAAGGCATTGGGCAGCAATGGGAAAACTGCCAGATCAGAAGCAGTGCACTATGCTCTAAGACTTGGGTTGAAGATCATCACACGCCAGACACATCGAGAAACACTGATCACATGTGTTGGAGCACCCAGGTGGAAGCATCAGTAGAACGAGAATACTTGGGGCATTGAACAACAACTACCTTCTTCCCCCAAATACAACGTACGTCGTACGGTCATTTTAGCTGTATTTGGAGTATCTTTCAGTCTAAATAGTAAATACAGCTATAGTGACCATACAACGCATATGTTGTATTCGGGGGAATAAGGTAGTATGACGAGGTCTACCTTTCATAAAGCAAAAAAAAAAGTGAACAACATACATACTATGTAATCTATAAGCAGATTAATCTGTCAGCAGTTAGGCATAATAGTCCTTCCATAATGGATTGAGTGGGTGGGTAAATTTTTCAAGAGGGTTTCCGGACCTAACTTTTGGTTTCTTAGCAGCAAAAAGTTTGTCTAGGCTCCTAGGGAAAGCAGCTGGCAGTAAAACCACTAGTCCACCCAACACTCTTATCCGATTCATTTTTTTCTGCACACCAATCCTTACCGACGCTACCGTACCAGCACAGGTTGCAATTTGACTGGCACCGCCAACCTTTTTTATCCAGTAGGCCGTACCCACAATTTTGCGGGGGATTAACCGGCCTGTCAGAATGAAATAGCTGGGAAATCGGCTGGTGGTTTAATCCTTTCTTCCTTTGGAGGAAGCAAGCAAGCTACAACAGCACTAGCAGCACTAACAGCCGTAACAGCAGTAAAAACAGTAACGGCAGCAGTTACAACTCTGACAAGCCTCTTCAAGTGTCTCCAACCACTCTGGCCAGACCTTTCTGCTCGAGCATCTACAAAGAAATGTGAGTAAATTTTTGACAAAAGTTAGCCAGTTGACTATCGATTTGTTCAGTGATTGTTTTTTGTTGTGCCCCCCACAAGTACATTACATGTAATTCATGATGTATGGAGGAGGCAGGATTCGAACCTACGTAAAAATATAACCTTCAACAGATTTACAGTCTGTCGCTTTTAACCACTCGGCCACTCTCCCGAAGAATCGAAAGAGTAAATGGAGTGAGCTGGGAGTCTGAATTTTGGAAGCTGGTCTAAATCCAGTCATTGAGTGGTTTCTTTAGGTCTTTGCCTGCCATAGTAACAGCAGTAACCTCAGTAACCACAGTAACCGCAGTAACAGCAGTAACAACAGTAATAGCAGTAACAGCAGTAACAAAGCAGTAACAAAGCAGTAACAAAAAGCAGTAACAAAGCAGTAACAAAGCAGTAACAAAGCAGTAACACAGCAGTAACAAAGCAGTAACAAAGCAATAACAAAGCAATAACAAAGCAGTGACAAAGCAGTAGCAAAGCAGTAACAAAGCAGTAACAGCAGTAACAGCAGTAACAGCAGTAACAGCAACAGCGGCAGCAACAGCAGTAACAGCAGGAATAGCACAGCAACAGCAGTGCGACTAACTGGAACACCCGTAGTCACGGTAGCAGCAATAGTATAGTGATAGCCGATAGTGTAGTAGTGGCAGTATGGCAGTAGTAACAGTAAGAAAACCTACAGTGATAGGCTCCTGTTGAACATGGTGGAATTTTGTGACAACGGTTTTGGGCCTCTTGGAGAGGGGTTCAAAAGATGAATATATGCAAGTCTGGCCTACAAAGAGTGGAGGAGGATCCTCGGAGCTTCTATCCTTTCTGGTGCGAATCTTCCCAACTTACTTTTGCTTTCTCTCTGTGTGCCAAAAATATGGACCTACACATTTTGCAATGTGTGTGGGTCATCCTCACACAGAGTCATGCTAAAATCTTCTGTTATGCTCCTTTCGTCTCGACTATGCTCCTTTCGTTCATGGAAGTATGGTGGGTTGTGCATGCCATTTCTTCTTGATATTTCTGAAATCATCCTCTGTGTTGTAAATTGTTGCCCCCCCCCCCCCCCCCCCCCCCCCCCCCCCCCCCCCCCCCCCCCCTTCTCCCCCGGGGCCTTTTTTTAAATTTCCCCCCCCCCCCCCCCCCCCCGCCCACCAACCCCACCCCATATCCTTTTCTGTGCTCGTGATAGTCCGTGGAAGAACCTCTTACATCCATTGCCTACCTTGAGGGTGTAAGCATTAACATCATTGCCAATAGCAGGCCTCTCTTCAGCAGCAACTATCTCTGCTTTGATTGGTGTCGCACTCGTTAGGACAGCCATTTTGTTGCCTTTTGGCAAATGGCAGTCGGCAGGTACATCCCCTTCCATGCTTTGATTGATGTCATCGAGCAACCCGTTGTCGTTGTCATCCCGATGGGCAATCGCGCCGTTCCTGAGATGCTGTTGCCCTGGACCAGCACTTTCCCCATCCCTCAACGAACCCTTTATATTCTTCGCATAAGAGCCTATGGTTTCTCTCTCCGCCCCTGACGTTATCCCATAACCCTCTTGTGACCACCCACCCTCGATGTTCTCCATGGACCTTGTCGTCACCCCGGTCCACTTCATTGGCTGTCTGCCTTTTCTCTCTCCTCGAGCATCTGTGACCGCAGTAGGTCTGTTAACAACAATATCCTTGTTCAAAGTCCCAATGCCCAAAGTCCCAACGATTCTGGTACATCTTTCGGTACTGGTGTAAAACCTGTCGCCCACATGCACTGCAACAGAATCCTTTCCCATGCGTCTCTCAGGAGAAGATGCTGAAATGCACGTCATGCTAGGCGGCATCATTGGCACACTAATAATATCCTTGCTATCTGGTATCATATGTAGATGAGAATCACCTGCTCCTCCTAGACTTAGCTCTTCTTCAGCGCTGATTGGCTTGTCTTTTACTGCAGGCTCCTCGTCAAATTGTTCGTCCTTTGTACAAGTGTGAGCGTCCAAATTGGCTCCATCATCGCCACCATCCATCATCTGGTGGCTATAATGAAAAGCAGAATTTTCCTCCTTTTGTCCGCATGAGAGATCCTGCTGCTTGGCAGCTGTGTTGGTCGTTGGTGTCTTCTCATCTGATTTCCCGGTGCTCTCATTGTTGTCCCTGCACCTGTCACCCAGCGAGTCCGCCGTGGTCAACTTACTTATCTTCCACGTTTTCAGAGATGAAAGCTGCCCAACATTCTCCGTCAACTTCCCCATTCTTTCTTTCTCATTTGACATTCTCCCTAGCTCACTGTCACCTGACTCCCCTACCCTTTGTGCTTCCTCACAGGATCGATGCCCACTTTCTCTATCTGGTTGTAAAGGTCCAATGATGTCCCCTCCCGTGCGCTTTGCATCAGTGCCTGAAGCCCGTCGGTCAGCATTGTCAGGAGCCATCCACAACTGGCCTTGTGACCTATGTGCATGCTTAGATAAAGCCACTGCATGACATGCTCCTTGGGTTCCTGAAGAAGAGAGGCCCTGCTCTTCAGCGACATTGCACCACCCATCTTCCTTCTTCCTGTCCAAGCCCTGCAAGCTGATTTCCTCCTGGCCACCATCTGCAAGAGGAACCGCCATAGCTGGTTTCTTTCCCATCAAATGCATATCACCATCATCAGTTTCACTGTCGCCGAGTCCCTTGGAGTCGCCTTTGCCAGCCTCCACAGCCTCGACAGCATCATGCTCATCAAATTCAATGCTGCGGAGTCCCTTGGAATCGCCTTCGCCAGCCTCCACAGCCTCGACAGCATCATGCTCATCAAATTCAGTGCCGCTGAGTCCCTTGGAATCACCTTCGCCAGAGTCCACAGCATCACCCTGACCAATTTCAGTGATGCCGAGTTCCTTGGAGTCGCCTTTGCCAGCCTCCACAGCAGTACTGGGATGTGCTTGTTTGTCAGGTGGATCACTAGAGCGGCGACGGACGCGTTTGCGTGGGCTTGTCTGTGGACCTGACACCTCATGCCTGTCCTCCTGAATATGTTCCGCTGAAACAACCTTAACAGCAAGATACCTCTTTCTCCTCTGGTTCTGATTGGCGCAAACGGCCCCGGAGCTCTTCACATCATCCCCTGGCCTACAACCTTCCGCCGTCATCTCACTGACCAGACACTGCTTGCTGTTGCTGTCTTCCACCTTGTCAGAAGCTTCGTCGGCTGTCTGAAACATCGCCAGCTCATCATCAGAAAGCTGTCGGAACAGCTGATACTCTGGAATCAAATGGGGTGAGCCTTTTGCAGAGCTAGGCATTGAAACCTCTCCTCTGGGACGCTTTGCTGGGGTGCTGACATCAGCACTCATCCCAATCCCTCTGCGTGATTGCTCACTGGTCGCTTCTCTGGTCCCTCTCTTCCATTTGCGCCTTTTATACGTCACCAGCACAAGTGGTTCACGTCCTTCTCGAATGCCCGTCGATGCTGCAGCTGCACTTCCATCTTTCCACCGCAGCGAGACCAACCATTCTCAAAAGGCAAAATCAGTTCATGACTTCATATTACTTCGTTAGCAAAAGTCTAAAATGCACGAGGGAGTCCAAGTGAGTTTCTTTTCTGTTTATTTTGGACTTCAATAAGTTTCATTGAAATTCATTCTCTTTTTCTCACCTTTTTTTAAAAAGAACGGGCCCAGTGCCCAAGGCTGATATTGATATTTGAGAAAATTGAGGGCCCGGGGTCCTCACATTCGACCCGGAGTGACCAGACAGAAAATGCTGAGAACCGGGCCCAGCGTCCCTTAGTAGTTGAGAATAGAAACTTTGTGCCTCTTCACCCACCCTGGGCGCCAAAAATTATTGACAACCAAGCAGAGAATCATACCCTTTGTCATTATGAATCAGAAGGGACATTCCTTTAACCTTACCCATACCACGAAGACAGAACCAGACAAAATTCTGGTAGGGGAAAGGGGTCCGGGAAATCGGATAGTGGTCTTAAAGGTATAGCAGAATCAACAGCACTCCAATCATTGAAGACCAAACGATAATTCCTTTGGAAAGACCCTTGTGAACTCTCATGTGCTCCTTCCCACACCACCTGCCCCAACCTCCCTCCCTGGTCTCCCCCAAGCCTGCTTCGATTGAACTGTTTAATATGAAACCAGATCTCATTTTGTAATTTTGCAAAACATAGACTGGATGCATTGTAACCACTCTTCAATCATCCGAGTTGTTAGAAGCCGTATCATGGCTCACTGCCTCCCAGTAAGCTGGGAAAGAAAAAGAAAGAAAAGACTTACAGATTCTACAATTAATAGCCCACGCAATCTACACTGAATAGCACGCACAATCACACCACTTCTTGTGTGTTCGTTCCCCTACCATCCCTCCCATCTGTGACATGCCAGGGTTCAATCGTTCCAGCCTCGGAGGAGTCGAAGCCCTGATTGCAACTGAGTGCCAGCCCAGCAAATCGAAGTCGCATCCCGCAGGGGTAATAAGATCAGCGCATCTCAACGACTGGTTGCACCATACATCTCCATTCTCTGGATATCAGACTGCGTCCAGGCAGCTCAGGTGCATCAGAGACTCCTCCTGGCCACACTTGGAAGTCCGCTGAACTACCGTCGTCACCCGAAAAGAGTGCATGGTCATTATCGCTATACCTAGACCGAAAAGTTGCCCTAAATACAGCTACAATGACTGTGCATTCTGTTCGGGTGAAGAGAGTACCAGACAAGACCTCGGCCGAGAGCACCATTGAGTTTCCGGCAGGTGCAGCTTCCCACCAACAGATTGGTCATTGAAGCCTCTATTTCTTATTATAAAAATAAAGAAACAAAAAAAACAAAAAACAAACAAACAAGCCACCAGCAGCTGAGGCCACTTCCCCCTAATGTGATGGGGCATAGCGACTACTGCCCAAATGCTGGTGGCGGACAAAACAGCCCCAATCCTTTTTTTTTCAGTTTGGACCATTTCTCGATTTAGGTGTGTCATCCTTGTGCAGGGGTCATGCTCATCTTCTCGGTATCGGTCAGGGCCAGGCTGGCAACCAGCCGGTTTACCTCCCCCAGTCCAACCGGTTCCGGATTGGTCCAGGGGAGGTGAAGCGGAAAAAACGGATGAGCGAAAAAAAAAGCCCAAAAACCTTTTTTTTTTTTTCTTTTTTTTTTTTTTTCCCGATTGCGGGATCTGACTGCGCTGTAACATCAATCCCCATGAGGCCGAGTTTGCCACGATTTATACACTTCTTCGAGAGTGTCATGCTCTTCAAGGAAGTTATTGGTTCAGGTATCAGCTCGTGTAGTCAGTGCAGATTCGGTTTGCTTTTTGGATGCGCCGTGGGTCATCAGTCCGAAAGTATCTCGCCTGGTAGTCTGTCCAGATACATGTAGTGGCACGTCCTACAACATGGCTGCTCTGATTCCTTGAGCGGAAACCCGAACGCATAACTTCTATCTCTATAGCACAAGGACGCAGGAGAAGCATATAAACTTGGCAAAGCCTTCAGATGAGTTCATGGTTTCAGTCTCCTGGCTGAGACGAGCTGATATTCTCGACTGCTCAGTCTGGTCCGTAGTCCATCAGACCACACGATCACGATTATAAATTATCTCCTCTGCGGGAGTTGAAGAAGAACACTTGTCCTCTACAAAATCGAGGAATCTGATCTGTAGAGGGTGTGTACTCCCCCTGCAATTTTCTCCCAGCAGGGGCGACCTCCGTAAGGACGCTGGAGGAAGCCAAACCGCTTTCCTGCCTGAATTCTGACCCCAGCCAAAATGCGCTGGGGTGGACCGGGAGCCAACCGGGACAGCTGACCGCCCGGTCCAGCCGGGAGGCTCGTGGTCGGGGGAGGTGTCCCCGGTCCATCCGGGGACCAGCACTGGTATCGGTCCAATTTTAACAGATGTCCCGAAGGACAAAACAGTCCCAATCCTAAACAAAGGGACAGTGGGGATAACCAATGGGTCTGCTGAGTCGCAGGACAAAGATTGCGTGAGTGTCGCCGAACTGGTAACAAGCAATAAAAGATCAGCAATAAAATAAAAAATAAGGGCCGAATGGTACCTAGTGCTACACACATGTAACCGTGCTTAAACAGTTCATGAGTTCCAATCCTGATAGAATCATCAGATACATATACAACAATGCTAGGGAACATGGGCGCTACCTCCTTTTCAAAAAGCAGGAAAAAAAAAGGACCTAAGAATCAGGCAAAGGAAAAGTAGGTACACTCAACCCCATGCTAAAACTAACCTCTAAGCCACCACTCTGCCCCACCTGCCCCCTAGTCTCCCCTAGACCTAATGGACTACCTATACCGTCCCCAAACCCAAGTAGACCGACCGGTTTTTGGTCTACATGGGCTTATTCCCAAGCTTCCCCCGGAGCACTTGTTACGACCGTCTAGGCTCGACTCTTACTTCGAGCCTAGCGGTGGAACTCTTGACTCTATTCGTGTTTTAATGAAATTATGTACTCATAAAAAATGGCCGGGAGATCCTGGCCTTACGGGTACCACCCTTGAGTTAGTTTTGTTGTTTCTGAAGCAAGTTCTTGGGTAGTGTATTCTTCGTGCCTTACTGAGGCCGAAGGCGCATCAGGGATTGCCTGTATCGCTCTGATGTTATATGCACCACCAGAACCATTCCTAAGAGTCCAAGCCATTACTCGTGGATATGCACCACCAAGCCATTACGCCAGATTGTTAGCCGTTCGACGTGTCACTATGGACAACTCTTCGACGAGAGGAAAAATGGCATTAGTTCGAACACTGAAGGTGCTATTACTATGCTATTAAGATACCACTTTTTTTTATCCTGCGGGAGGAGGAGATCCTGTTTTTCCAAGACTGATTATAAGTGTAGACAAGAATTTCACTTTATCGCCAAGCTCTGTCTTCGAGGATATTCTCAAATTAGAACAAATATCATGTACCAAGTTACAAATCTGTTTGGCCAAACAATAAGGTCCATTCACACCGAGAATCCAATCTTTCTCATATCGAACATAATAGAGTTAAATAGACTCTACGGTTTTCTACCTCTACTGAGCCAAAAAGAGAAGGGGGATCCTGTGAGTGTCTATCTGGAAACTCAAATCACTCGAAGCTAGAAATTAAGGGGCCAGCTTTGAGGCATGAAAGATTGGATGGACTTAATAAAGGTGTGAGGGGGGTGGACATCAATGAGAAAGGAAGGTCTCTACCTTTCCGGTTCACTACAGCCAAACACATTTCCATTCTCCATCCTTTTCTGTTCTATCGATCAAACAGAATTGCTACCTGGCTCCCCCATTTGACTGGTTCGATCCAATTAGGAGGATTATTGGCAGTGGGCAACTTAGAAAGCAAGGATGTAGCAACAGCAAATGAGTGCTCTAGCTAAACTCAATTATGCAGTGGTTTGTTCAAAGCCTGGGAAATCACGGAGACAGGAAGTAGTACCAATGGATAATGGAGTCTTCTATTGCGGGCACGCACGCAGCCATAGAAAGCACAAGGTTAAAGCACTAGTACCTTTGTTGGTTCGGAAAATAGTCAGCGGGCCTCCGACCTTCCAGGAGGCGGAAACGAAACGACGGCCGCCGTTCAGATTTATCAATGGCAGGCCTTGTCGGGCCCGGCCTCCTAAGAGTTCGGGACTACGCTAAAACTGGTCGAAACCGGACGACAAAGGTACTAGTGGTTTAAGGGGCAGGAAAACAGATGGATTCGTGGAACACATGCACGCGCGCACACACACACACACACACACACACACACACACACACACACACACACACACACACACACACACACACACACACAAACAAACATGTGTGCGGGTACGTCCTCGTCCTTATTACTGTTTCCACTTTTGTTTCTGTCTGTCTTCCGCACTACAACCCCATCTCATACACAATCAATGATTTCCTAACATAGCAAACAAAGAGTTTGAAAGAAGACCTAAGCCTTTCACACATGCAAACCAGGAGGATCTAGTGGAACACCATGCCCACAACCCAGATAGATATATTCTGCAATCCGCAAGAGTGAGTGCTTACGTTCTGGACTCCATTATTGTTCCTCACCTCCAATCTTGATGTCATCGCCTGGTGATTTATCAGTGGGGGAGCAGGGCTTCGAGACCGCCTGGGAGAGCAGAGTATATGCCTCAACAATGCTTGCAATCATCCTGTTTTGTACAATCTGCCTGCGCCATACCGGTACCTTGCACGAGGGGCAACTCGACCCCAACAGCTTCAGTGAACCACTGATGCAGACACTGCCAAGGCCAGAACAACACAAACAAATGGTAAGGAGATGTTTCGCAGGACCACGCCACAAAACTGCTATGAGAAGAGGAGAAAGAGGAGGAAGAAGAGGCAGTTGCAGTGGCAGGTGTGGCTGCGAAAAGCCCTGCATGCCATAATGATGAATTCACTACAAATCCCAGATAAGGGAGTCTTCCTGGAATTGAAGTTCTTTTGCGCTGACGCAAAGAACAGTAGAAAGAAACACGGCCATTCTTGATATACAGTACAGCCCCCCCCTCCCCTCTTCTCTCTCTCTCTCTCTCTCTCTCTCTCTCTCTCTCTCTCTCTCTCTCTTTTTTTTTTTTTTTTTTTTTTTTTTTTTTTTTTTTGAAAACGAACTCCCCAGTTGAGTCAGAATCCATCAAGGGGGTGTGTTATACCTTCCAGGCTATGCTGCACAGAAACCTGCACACCCATCCTTTGTTCCCCTGACACATGTAGTGTTACATACTGCATTCCACACGGGCCCTTTCAGGCTCGACGACCAGGCTGAGGGGTTCCGAGGGCCTTGACACAATAGGGCCTTGCGCAACCGGTTCCATACCAGGCCCTGCAGCCGCAGGCCCTGGGCGGGAAATGGCCAAACGTTTTCGTTTGGACCAGGCCGCCATTCAGGCAGCCTGTTTCCCGAAAACCGGTCCAACCTGGACCACGGATCGGACGATAGATCCTACGGTTCAGATCGGAGGCCACCTTCGGAGGCAGAGGCCGAACTGGCCGCCAGCCGGTATTTAGGCCCAGCCAACAGCCATTTCCAGGAAGGGGAGCGCGGAAGCACTGCGGAGCGAAACGCTGCGCTATTTCTGTTCCAGTGCAGCGCTAGACAGCAGCGCTAGGTGTAGTGCTGGCTGCAGAGAGAGAGAGAGCGGGGAGGGAGACTTACCTGACAGCCACCGCGAGCGCCATAGCTCCCAGCGTCACAGCCATCTCCAACAACAGCCAAGGTGCCACCTTTCATCATCAGGTAGGGCCTAGGGCTCCTCGCCATCTCCACCGATGCTCTGCCCCTCTCAGGTCTTCTTCTTCTTCTTCTTCGTCTTCTTCTTCTTCTCCAGCCCCCTTCTTCCTCTTTTACAGATGAGAGACTTTGGGTACGAGATGGACAGAGATCAGTGATTGGACTTCGGTGGTAGGAGGATGTGATACAAACGGATTCGAGACATTGGAGATCTTTGGGATTGATACCTGGCGGCATCACAGATCGGACATCGGTTACATTAGGATTCTGTACCTCCAACATTGGTGACTAGTGTCTACGACATTCCGATTGTTCAGTGACATTTTGGGCTACTATATCGGTGACATTCGGGATTCTATTTCGGTGACATCTGGCGCTGTCCCTCCCACCTAGATTGTCTCTCCTCCCACCATTCATCTGTGTATAGGTGTACGGGGCTGAAGCATCATCTATGTATGGCTTCAGACCCCACCATCTCATGATTGTTTATGTGTTGAGTGATGTCTAGGTGGGTTCAGTCTATGTGAGTCAGTCCATATCTCAGACTTCCGCTGCATATATGTTCATCCTATATTGGTTGATCTTTGGTTCTGCCCATACTTGG
>BFEA01000999.1:2529-14614 GCA_003427395.1 Chara braunii
GCGTGGAGCGCGAGTGAGGAAGCTCTCCGTTGACGCCTTGAGACATAGGTGAGGTCGCCTTGGCGAGCCTGACCGCCGAGCCGCTCCCAAGAGCTGGTGATGCCGCAGGCTGTACTGTCCGGACTCCTCTTCCATTACAATTCCAGCCACAGAGAAACTTCCGCCGGTGCTGGTACGGATTTAATGGAGTCGCCGCTGACATATCGAAGCGTCTGGCCCMTCGTGCCCTGAAACCTTCCCTTTTTTGGTCTTTTACCAGCCGCTCTCTCGTGTCGACCAGCCCGAGTCTCTTTCTTTACCGCTTCGCAGTCCCCCTCCCCGGCGAGCCTCCCACTTTTGACAGTCTCTGTCTCTCCCTCTCTCTTCCTCACTCGGACGCGAACACGCGATCGAGCGCGAGGCTTCCGGGAAGGCCGCCTATTACTAGCTTGAGCTCTGAATTGACATCTGGATCTAGAATGTTCTCTGAATAMTAGGTCAAACGTTGAGATGACTCAACATAGACGTCCTAACTACCTGCTTAACTAATATAAGGTTACTCCCGGTTGAGTTGTCCTGTCGCTAGCACTAGATTGCTTGAACTACTTGGTTGCGTATTCCTGCCAATCTACTCGACTACTCAGCTGACTAACAGGTTGCTTTGAATTGATCAAGTAATCGAAGATTCCCGGGCGAGTCAGCCCACTACTTGCGTATGCCAGGACAAGAAGAAGAGAAAATGGAAAAAGGGAGTACTTCATCCGTGGCGACTCCAAAGGTTCCTTAAAAAAAAAAAAGGGAATGTTAGAAAAGACGAACACCGCGGAGAAAAGAATTAGAAAAGAAGAAGATCCGCATAGCCTCAATCCATTGATAGACTCCTAAGGGAGAAAATCGCCAGCTGGCATGAGTTGATCTCAGTCAGACTACCACATGAGCACCAAAAGGGTGTGCTTATCCGCTAGAGAGAAACGGYAAGGATTGAAGGAAGGGGAAATGTTAATTTCCCTAAGGCAACTTAGGACATAGCCAAAGAGACTTCTTGAAGCGAAAGGAGAAGGAAGTGACAAGCGACTAAGTGTAGGTAGAAGCTAGGGGTTAGACTTTGGGGTGTTGATCCCAAAGCTCTTAAACCAAGGGCTTGACCCTTATCAATATGTGAGAAGTCAAGTGGGGGTGTTGAATCTTTGTTGACCTGTTTCTGTGCAGGTCTTTTGCTTGGTCTACTGCAATTGAAGGAGAAGTCCTACATAAAGGACTCAACTTTCTGTAATCACTTGATAACAGGTCGGTCGTTGCTGATTCAACTTTTTCCCCTTTTGACTTGATACCCACATCTAAAAGTCGAACCCTGTGATCAGTAAAACTGTCACCTGTGGTCATTGCCTAAATGGTCCYAGTCACTCTCAATGGTCCTTTGAAGAAATGTGAGGGGGCAGGGCTTACGTCTCAGGAAAAGATAGAGCTGCATTACATGGTTTGGGAAGTGACGGACATAGTCTGAAGTGTGGATTGATGGTTGACTCTGTTAGCGCATGGCATGTGAACTGTCTTTACATTATGTTGTGCAAGTCTGTTTTGTGCATGATTTGGGCTGGACTGAAATTGACATCGTGAAGAGTTTGGGCACTCWGCACTTGTGAAAGTGGGAAGGGTTTCCAGCGGTAATACCTCGCTATTTCATAATCAAGTTTTATATATATACTGATGATCAGTAATACATTGAGTGAAATAGTTTACCTTTGGTAGTGACAAGGTCTTGAGACTTTGAATATAGTGGCATAAGAAGATTATGTCTTTGGAACAGAAGCGGGAATAGACGGTCATTTCAAAGTTCGACCTGAATATCTAACGGGTCAGTCCGAGGCATCTTACCGCGCGTACCCCATTTTCACGCTACAGCGATCGCGCAAACGCCCTCGGCCGACCTACCTCTACTCAGGCATGTAAAAACCTTCGTACGTGGGCCGGTAGCTGAGCAGGGATACGCCTACCTGAGGGTGGTGACAACCCCTCGGGTAGAGGTAAGTTGTACCTCGCGACGTCCCGACCTGTCGCAGGGCAGCGTGAGAGGTATAGCACGCGCGCACGGTTGGAGTGGTGACTGGTTGTTCCTTCGAAAATAAATCCTGCGTGACACGACCGTGAGGTTCAGCGCTCCCAGCGGGGTGCGAGACCGCCGCGCGCGACAACGTATACATGGTTCGAGCTCACCACATCTACCGTGCAAGTACATAAGAATGTTCTCACAAAGGGAATATGAAGGAACAGTCTTGCGACTCCGCAGTGTCACGTGGATGTCACAATAATCCTGATAGTGGCGGTAAAGAGTACGATATGCATCCATCACAGACTGATCAACAGTGGTGACTGAGATGACAGGCATTGACAGCAAGGTGGACAATGGGACAAGGCATCTGCGACGCGGTTCATTCCATCCTTCATCAGCCAAGTGGTGAAACTAAATTGGAACAAATCTCGCATAACCCGTAACCCCAATATGGTCGCAAGCGTCAGACCTTCACGGTCGTGTAATCGAGGATTATTCGATTTTTCAACCCACCGTAGTTCGCCATAGCCATGCTCGCCAGTTGTAAACCTCGTGGGGCCTAGCGACTGGTGTTCGGGACGGGCAGAACGCTCGAACGTATGGGATCCCTTGGGGATGCGTTCGGCCTGAACGGCCGAACGCAGACCAAAAAAAAAAAAAACATTTGCTTAAGCATTACATCAAAATCCCCGTACCAAATTTGAAATAAAAATTCAATAGAGAAAATAAAACCAATAAAAAAATCTACATTACCGAGCATATATATATGGGGTCTTTTCGTACGAAACGTAAAGGTAATATTGGCAAGGGAACCTTTACGTCTTTTACACCTCCGTAAAAGAAAAAAAGAAAAAAATTGGTTATAAAAAAAATCCCCAAAAAACATRTATGCTGCAACCTGCACCCTCGTATGAGTACGGATTCGTTCTCTTGTACTCGTACCCTATTTGTACGCTACGAGCCCTGTACAAGTTTTTTTTTTTTTTGAATCCAGTATTGTTTTTATTTTTGTTCCTCAAATTTTAATAAGATTCGGAAGATGATGCTCGTCCAAATGTTGCTTGTTTTGTGATGTTGCATCACATATTTGTTTTTCAAAATTTTTTGATGACTTTTTTTTTTTTTTTTTTTTTCCGTATGGGGGCTGCAACAATATAATGCAAGCAACATTTGACTAAGCATCATCTTACAATTTCTTATTATAATATGAGATAAAAAAGAAAAACTATAAGAAAATTGAAAAAAAATCGTATGAGCCCTAACGTACGAGTAGCGTCTCGACGGGTAAGTCACTCGTACGAGGGTGAGTACAATTAACAACATAGAAAAAAATAAAAAAAAATGAAAAGAGAATTAAAAGTTGTGAGAGAGCGATTTTTTTTTTTTTTTTTTAACACGGCCAAATGCCCTTAAAATTTAAAGATGTGTACTTCACATAATGCAAAACTCATTAAAAAAGTTTCAAAACATAATAAAATTCTTTAGGCCCCACAATAAAGTGAAAACAAAAAGTAAAAAATAAAAAAAAAACAAAATCGTGAGAGGGCGAGCACGTTTTGACAACGCCATCTTTGGCGATTTTTAGTTTTTGCTTGGCTTGAAAAATGACTTCAAAAATTTAACTCATGTAGATCACATAATATAGAACTAAAAAAAAAAAAAAAAGTTGGAAAGAAAAGTTATTTTTAGGCCCCGAAAGAAATTTTGGTGGGGGTTGGACGCCTTCGGGTTCGGACCTCGAACGGGACCCTACTAAACGCCCGTATGGATGGAGGTCGGCCCGAGACCTTTGTACGTACGGGCTGGTGACCCTGTATATATATATATATATATATATAGATTTATATCTGTGTAGCATCGTGTTCGGGTTCGGTCACGTTTGCGACCAAACACGAATGAGTGTCAAAACCCTCCGAACGCGAACATAAAAATATTTAAAAAAACAAAAGTTCTGAGAAAAATTTAAAAATATATATGTTATATAAAATAATAATACAAACAACTTTTGTCTGGGAGGTATGGTCAAATTCGTAAGCAAACTAGAGTTAAAAAATATATATATATATATATATATATATATATATATATATATATATATATATATATATATATATATATATATATATATATATGGTCTTCAGTTGGTTCTCTGCGGCAACGCGGATCTTATGGTAACCGCTATGAAGATCGATCTTCATACAAAAACCGTTGCCTGAAAGACGGTTATACAACTCATCCGTGCGAGACATAAGATAGTTGTTCTTAACCGTGTAGCAGTTAAGACCGCGACAATCAATGCAGTTGCATAGAGTTTCATACGCTTTGCGAGCAAAGAGGACGGGTTCACCTCATAGGGAGTTACTGGGTTTAATGAAACTGAGTCGAAGGCGATCCTCAAGTTGGCGGTTAGGTTTTGCCGCCTTCAAAATGAAAAGTTCGTAGGGTGTCAAATAGTTAGCCACGAACTTGATAGAATGGTTAATACTATGCATGAGAAGTATTCCACTGTATAAGAAATATAGGGGGGAAAATTCGTGGTACTCTCGAATTAGGACACGAAGCGCGCGAGTTCCTCGATGTTTGCATCAGCACGAGGCGTATGTGTGGACTAGCTAGTGGACGGGGGAGGAACCTGGGATGTCAAAGCGGTAGCCGCAGACTGAAGGGTGGATGTAGAGATGAGAGTCACGAAGATGGAGGAAGGGTCAGGAAGATCGGGCTCCAAAGAGACAAGCTCAATCTCTGGATAAAGTGGATCATAGCAAAGAATATTCACAATGTTCACAAACTAGAAGGTGACATCCTCTTGAAGTGAACAGACTGACAAAGAGAAGTGAAGGCGATTTCTGTGTGGGGCCCAAAGAGGCGAGGAGAAGTGAAGGTGATATTTTGGGTGGGCCCCAGATGGCGCAGAGGAGGGTGGTCGGGAGGGGTGTCGTCCATTGTGCGAAGGAATGATACGCGATAGGTCTGACCACACTTCCGTGTGAGAACAAGTGTTTCAATTGTCTTTTCAGTCTCTTAGCCACGGAACTTGCAAGACCAAGGAATGGCAGGATAAAGTCGTACCTAGTCTCGAACACGTCRAAGTATGCGGAGAAATGATAGCGTCGAGGGGCTTCGGGATTATCCGATGGCTGGAGGGTGAGGGGAAAGTGGAGGTCGGGGACCACCAGATTGAAGAAGCATTGCGTCTTGTTATCTCCGAGGATAATAGAGATATGAGAGAGGGACCGATAGGCAGTTAGACAAGGTTGCTTAACCGCGAAGGGTCAAGGAAATCCCCCTTCGAGCAGAGCAGAAGTCTCAAGGCGAATAGGAATGATGAGGAGGGTGTGATAAGAGTTAGACAAAAGAGCGAGAAGACGACGCAGGACGTTTACGTGTCTCATGAATCGCTTCTGGGGAGCCTGAAGAATGCTCAAATATAGGACAGATGACACAACGTCATCGCGAGTCCCCATCTGAGTGCTATGACGAGCTGAGGGAATGCTGCGACGTGTTTGAAGGCTCGTAGGGGAAGGACTAGATGTGACGGTTTGCTGTGGCGCAGACGGTACCTCAACAGGCGGCGAGGCAGAGTGTACTGCGTCTGTCGTAACTCGATGATCCTCCGGTGTGGTAGCCAAAGGGGCGAACCGCGACTCGGTGGTCGGGAAGCCGGTTACGTGCGAGGTCTCAGCGATACACTAAACCGTGGCTAGCTGGGGCTAGGGGGGTTAAGGGGCTAGGGAGGGACTGAGATCAGCGCTGGCGAGAAATGTCAGCATAGTGCAGATCATGGTTGGCATGGTATGGACGCCGTGAGGATGTGTGTCCATCCTGGCGACGTTGAAGGCAACCACAACGAGACTTGAGCGTGGCACACTTACAAGGGGATAAGGCTCCGCGAGAAGGGACGAAATCTTGTGGGAAGTCCACCTGAGGGAGAACGAACGTGAGGGCACTAGCTTGTGCAACTGACTGCGCGCACGCCCTATCACGAACATTATCATCAGCAAGCGATCGACCATTGAGACCATCTCGTCATCCAAATAGTATTGGATGACATCCCGAGGCTCGAGGTCCTTGTGGGCGTTCCCAAGCGTAGGGTCGACTTTGCTGTAGAGCCGTCATTGTACTCGAGGGAACTGTAACGATGAGAGAATGACGCTCCAGGTTGAGCTGAGCGGCGAAAGCGGCTGGAGAAAGAGGAACAACCTTGAGTGATGCCTCGTGAATGGGTGGTGGCAATAGAAAGAGAAAAGGAAGGGGTGTTAGAGAAGTGGCTCCGCGTCCTCTGGTACTGTTGTGCAGCCTCGTAGACCTGCGCTCTGGACGCGAAGGTCTGCCTCCAAGCCTCTATGCGGTAATCATGTGGAGGTCTGATGAGAAACTTGTTGGTCTGAAGACTTTCTGGTAGGTCCGAAGGAGCGTCTCATCGCAAATGAGGCGAGGGTCTTGAAACACCWGGATGTGGYGCTCCAGGTCTGTCGGTGYAGGGGACCCGGAACATCGGGTCAGGGTGACCCTATCTAAGRCATCGTCCACGTCATGCCRAGTGCCATARCATTCATAAAGSAAGGYGGTGAAATCTGTGAAAGTGGGAGCCTCRCCTGTGCGAGTACAATGGGTACAATATCTCTCTTATGCGATGGAAGTGAGGCCTCGCAATTTAGTTGCGAGCAGAGAGCACCATAACTCCTGATTAGTGCTCGTTAGTGTTAGTGCTTGTGTGGCTGCCTGCAACCAATGCGACACGTAAAGTGTGTCATCGTAGTCAGGTATACTTGACAGGCGCACGAGGGGGCGACTGCTATGTAGACGGCAAGGGGAGAGAGGCTAAGATGTCTGAACTGCGGTGGTAAATGACAGCGGACAACTATGATGGAGTGGCGAGGTAGGAGGGTAGAGGTGGAGGAGCAGATCGAGGGTACCCTAGCGGGGGAATGAGTAACGAATTGTAGGCAGCCCCAAGGTGGGAGTGAGGGGATAAGAGGATGAGAAAATGTTTGCTTGTTGAATTAGAGTCAAAGATTTGGCTGTAAAAGCATCATCCCATCAAAGCACCCAGAGGTCGTTGCAAGAGCAAGGTGTGCTCAACAGACGGCGAGGCAGAGTGAATTGCGTCTGTCGTAACTCGATGATCCTCCGGTGTGGTAGCCAAAGGGGCAAACCGCGACTTGGTGGTCGCGAAGCCGGTTACGCGCGAGGCCTCAGCGATACACTAAATTGTGGCTAGCTAGGGCTAGGGGGGCTAAGGGGCTAGGGGGGGACTGAGATTAACATTGATGAGAAATGTCAGCAAAGTGCAGATTGTGGGTGGCATGGTATGGACACCGTGAGGATGTGTGTCCATCCTCACGATAGTGAAGGCAACCACGACGAGACTTGAGCGTGGCACACTCATAAGGGARTAAGGCTCCSCGARAAGGGAYGAAATCTTGTGGGAGGTCCACCTAAGGAAGAACAAAYRTGAGGGCACTAGCTTRTGCAACTAACTGCGCGCACGCCCCATCACGAACATTATCATCCGCAAGCGATYGGCCATCGAGACCGTCTCGTCATCCAAATGGTATTGGATGACATCCTGAGGCTCAAAGTCCTTGTGGGCGTTCCCAAGCGTAGGGTCGACKTTGCCGTAGAGTCGTCATCGTACTCGAGGGAACTGTAACGATGAGAGAATGACGATCCAGRAAGCGGAGGCGGACAAACCTTGTCGTATGGGAACTTCGGACGTCAGGCTCATGCAACTTTTACAGGCCCAATTCAGAGAGTCTACCCAGCAGGATTACGGTCCGATTACCCAAGCAAGGCAGACCAGCGCCCGAGGACACATCCTACCGTCCTTCCCCCAGCTTACCCAAGGCTAGGCGGAACTCAAACTAGCCGGAGCGACTTATATCCCTACCCTACCCTAGAGCTAAGCCAGGCATGCGTAGACCCCGTCATATACCTGATAGACCCCYCCAACYSAGTATCGTAGTTGTGTGTATATGTGTGTGGCYAGTGGCTATGCATGTTTTGTTYGGGCCCATAGGGTCATGTTTTTGTGTCTGCCCCAAGGCTATGTGTGCTCTGTGTAACTGTATAGCGAGATATGTGTGCCCGAAGGCCAGATATGTGCAGTACTATGTAGAGGGAACTATGTGCTCGTTTGAAGGGATGACAGGCCAAGCTGGACAAGAACCTCCCCCAAAGTCCCAAGCCAGACTTGAACCCGTGATTTATGACATGTGACCTCAAGACTCTACCATTTAAGCGACAACAGCAAACGGCCCCTGTGTGTGATATGCCTGACTGGGGAGATCAACAGAACACCGACGAGCAACAGCCACAAACAACCCAGGCAGCATCAAAACCCGACATACAATATCATGGAAAACCCCTTGGGTGGCGCGCAGGCAGTGTCTAAATAAGCTTACGGTGCGTCAGCCCACGGGGGTGTGTGTCCACCCGTGCGTCCTTCTAACGCCCTGTCGGTGTCCATGTGCAAGGCTGCAGTTGAGTTTTGAACCGGCAACCTTATACCACAATGCGCATTTCCAACTGGTGCTCTAACCACTAAGTTATACACAAACTTAAGAAATGTGCAAAATGAGAATGAACTTCCCGCTTGAACAGGACCAATTGCACCCGCTACATATTTGTCTATTTCATATTTCGAGAGTGGTGTGGCGAGGCCCTAAGAACGAAATCGGAATTCCCAGAAGGAAAACACGGCATCCTTTTCCTCGGAACAGGAGGAGGCTCAGGGAAAAAAGGAGGTAAGGAGAAATATCTTTGAGAATGAAATTTTTGGTTTTTCTCAAGAAGCCTCAGAATGTGATTCGGAGGAAGACAGTGAAGGTCAAGCAGATCCTAGTAAGGGTCTTCTTCTACGCGCTTCATGAAGGGTTGCTGTGGTGTCCGATTCAGAAAAGGACGAATTTCGCTCAGTGCCAAGTCATAGCCCGACTCCGTCCAGATCGGAAGATCGGACGTAAACGGCAATCCTCCGGGTAGCGGGCCTCTCACCCTCCCCTGCAAAGAAACAAAGACCCTTGAAAAAGAAAGGAGTCGGCAGTAAGGAAGCAGAAAATCTCAAAACTCCTACCCAGCAGGGCGGAATTCGGGGAACCTGCCCCTTCCTCAGGGAGAAGGCAGGGGGGAAGTGCAAAAGAAAAAAGCCTCAAAAGGGTCTGCTGCGCCGATGCAGACGATGGGAAAAAAGGACAGGGAATTGGGTAATCCTAGTGAGTTCTTAATCCCCCTGGTGATCTCCCCATCCGCTTTTGGGCCGATGGTCTTGACAAATCATGACAATGACAAAGCATTATCCCTCGTAGGGATACCTACGTCGGGCCTGCTTGCAAACTTGACCAGGATCAAGGAAAACATCAGGCAAAATTCTGCAGGGAAACGGCTCGTGCCGGGTTTTGCCTACCCCCAAGAGAGGGAGACATATCGTGACAAATCCAAAAGGGAAAAGAGGAATCCTGCATATAGCTTGCCTATCACTGCAGGCAGAGCCTCAGGATATGGAAAAACTTCGCGAGCAAAACATCTATTGGCTACCAATGGATCGCCTCCTCGATCCGAACTCAGACTCTCTGGCGGAGATCTCGCTGCTAGATCTGTCGGCTCAGGAGGTGGCGAGATGACTCCATAACATATATGCAGCAGAGGACTTCACCTCAGAGGCATTTACGAAAAATATTAATCTGAAGGAGCCTCCGGCACCATCCCTGGATTTGCTCCCTCTGAGTCACAAAGGTCGTCGGATGCCAATAAGGAAACCACTGAGCAGTCGTATCCAAGATCCTCGCAGGAGGGGTTCGGGTCATGGTCCTACCAAGTAGGCTTAGACTCTTAACCTGGAACGTACGAGGCTTTCGGGATAAGAATAAAAAATTAAAAAAACAAAGGTTTAAAGAATGGTTGTTTAAACAGAATGTTCAAATCGCATGCCTGCAGGAAACCAAACTTAGYAAAGCTAAGATTCATTCTATCCAGCACTGGTGGAAGGGCCCCCAGATTTGGTCTCCTGCGGTGGGTTCAAAAGGTGGTGTGGCTATCCTAGTGAATAAAGACCTTGATTGTACACGTTCTAGACTACTACCATGACTCTGCAGGCCAGTGGGTTTGGGTTAAGATCATGATTGATTCAGGAGACTGGGCTATCATGACGATTTATGCCCCAGTGGACTACCCGGCCAAATTAGATTTTCTTCAAAGTCTGTCGGCCTATTTGCCAGATACATAAAATTTGATTATTTATGGCGATTGGAATACGACTCTTAATCCAGGATTGGATACGCTAACTGCGAAGCCATTAAGGTCGGATTCACACAGACTTGCCACTTTTTATGAATCCCAAGGATTGGTTGACGTTTATAGAATCTTTAATCCGGATAGTAACGGCTTCATCTGGCTCGGCCCCCCCCCCTCTGCAACCACGCCAGCCCCAAGAAAGAGACTTGATTTCTTTCTTATTAGAGGCATGCCCTGGGACTGTGCTATCTGGTGTGATGTAACTCCAGGTTCCTTGTCGGGCCATCACCCAGTCTTGCTGAATGTTCTCCCAAAGGATACACAGGAGTGACGTCGCCCTCCTTTCAAATTGAATCTTAACCTGCTGAAGGACCCTGAAATTATAGAATGGGTAAATACTCAGATGTCCAAATGGCTCCTAGTGAAGCACCTATTTCCGAACTCACTACAGTGGGCAGATACCGGGATAGCAATTGGGCGGCAGACCTTAGTTACCTTTTCTAGAATGAAGGCAGCGAACAGGAAATGGAAGGAGATCCCCTTAATAAAGGAGGTCAATTATGCAAAATCCAAGATGGGGAAGGACCCGTTCTCTGATTCGTACTGGACGAGTATCCGGAGGTTAACACTATCACAGCTAGAAGCTTTAGAAATTAAGAAACAATCAGAATGGTTAGGATTTTTTAACCTCAGAGGGATTGTGGGATATGACAAGATGACAAAACTTACGTTTAGGTCATTACTGCAGTCCCAATCTCGATCGCTAATTAGAGAACTAGCTCACCCTTTTGATGTTTYGACCCCMATGGCAGTTGATACTGTAGACTTACGTAGGTATGCGTTGGATTACTACATGGATATTGTTACCACTCGCAGGCCAGGGACCCCCCTCACTTCGTTTTTACAGAGATTTCTTCCTTTTGGGACCTAATGCAGACCACAATTTGAGCTATTGGTGGCTGCTAAAGCAATGACAAAGGCGAAATGCCGAGGTTTGGATGACCTCCCAATAGAATTCTTTCTGGCCTCTTGGGCCTCGTTTGCCCCTTTTCTTTGTGAAATTTATAATGAAGCCCTGCAATTGCCGAAAGGGTTTACTCAGGGAATGATCTCCCTTATGTATAAGAAAGAGGATAAAAGAGAAGTCAAAAACTGGAGACCAATCTCAATTTTGAATGTAACATATAAACTCTTCGCTAAGACATTGGCCCTCCGATTGGCCAAGCTGCTACCCAGTCTAATAGGTTGGGAACAGGGCGGCTTCATTAAGGGGAGGTCCATTTTCGAAAATATCTCTGCGACCATCCAAGCCTTGGAAGTCATTTCAAGAGAGAAGAGAGATGGTGCGGTCCTCCTCCTTGACATGGAGAAGGCTTATGATAAAGTGGGCTGGGCTTTTGTCCACTCGACCTTAATTGACCTGGGCTTTGGGCCAGGGTTCCACACTTGTATTAAAAGAAGCTACGAGCACGCAACATCGGTGGTCATTGTTAATGGTTGTACTTCTGAGGAATTCGAGTTGTCAAGGTCCTTGCGACAGGGGTGCCCATTGGCCCCACTTCTCTTTGTCCTCCAACGTGAGACCCTGTTGGTCAATATTAGGAAGAACCCCAACATTTCATGTCTGAAACTGAAGTCGGACTTAGAGTGGAAGGGGGGTCCCGGAGCGATTGCGGATGATTTAACAATTGCCGTCGATAACAACTTCGCTGCGCTGCAAGAACTCCGTAGGACTATAGATACTTATTGTAGTTTATCTGAAGCTTCCATAAATTGGGATAAATCGGATTAAATCCAGCTATTTCCTCCCTCCTTCCCGGGTGT
>BFEA01000999.1:70247-81369 GCA_003427395.1 Chara braunii
CGGCCATTTACAGAAGTTGTAGTAATCAAACACGGGATGGTTTTTCACCATCATCGCCGCCCTCGCGATATGGTGTCCACACACAGGATAATACCAGTATTTCTCCGGGTGTGAGCTGTCGAAGTCAGCAGGCAGCACGCGCACAGCAGGCTCGCCATTCTCTGGAGGCGCGACGATCGGAGCGAGAATGAAAATGGGCTTCGTGTATCTCATGTCTTTACGTTCGTAGCAGTCGATCATAGCCGACGCGATGGTATCAACGAGGAACTCATCCAAGGATCGGTGGTTGTACGCGTCTTCCCAGTCTGGAATAGCTAATATTCTTTCGGGATGGATGTGCAACACGACGTCCTTCTGCACCCCTGTCTGTATCTCGAGGAAAAATGCATTGTCCAGGTTAAAGGCTTTGAGGTTAATCTCCAGGTCGTCATCCCCCTCCCCGTTGTCACCCTCGTCTGCTTTCTTCCCCTTCGATGATTTCGCCATTTTCCCGGAAGACTCACTGGTTCTTCGCTGTGTCGACGAGTCTTTTGGCGTTTGATCCCCACCTCCAACCCTTTTCCTCTTCTCAACGGAACCGCCCTCTCGTGTTGTTGGTGTCCGAGCACTCCCTCCTACCTTTCTCTGCCTTTTCAGAGCACCTAGTCCCTCTCGCTCTTCCTCATCTGGCAAGTTGCGCTTGCCTCCTGATTGAGTCTTTTCAACCGATCTCTCACGGAACAACCCCTGCTCGGACACCTCCTCCTCACCGGAAACGTTCCCACTTGCTTCTTGTTCCTGGCTCAACTCCGTCTGCAGTTTCCCCGGTGCTGGTCGGGCCGGGCGAGTCGTCTCATCTCACCCACGCACCTCTCGAACGTGCGGACCACCCGCTCGATCTCCAGGCGAAACCTCGGCCACCTGCATGCGACGAACGAACGAACCGATCCTTTCGACCAGACCACGAGGAGTCGTCGATTCTGAGCCCTGTCCCAACTGTTCGCCATTGCCGCCTCCATGTGGCGTCGACTCCCCAAGCAAACCGTGGCGGCGAGATACATGCAAGCCCGGTTTCAAAGGAGCACGCGGATGGTCGTCCTCCGAGTCGTCTGGAATGCTCACCTCTTGATCAGGAGGCGTAGCTGGCAGGCCACCCTGACTTCCCATCTCCCTTTCAGAGCACTCTCCTCTCGCGAACCCAACAGGACCACCGATCGATGTTCCAGGTCCGATGTCCACAACACTGATAGAGGTACCAGATTTCGCCCAGACCTTGAGGAAGTCTGTGACGTGAACGGCCTCGTCGTGCCCCGGCGCTAGAGGGAGAAAGTGAGGCAGAGACATCGCACGATGGCCGTACCCGCCGAACATCCTCCCGACAACCTTGCATCCCTTTGCGATGCCATCAACAAAACCATCACTTTTGTAATGCTTCTTCAAAGTAAACTTGAAATTGTATTCGCCATCGTCGACCCACTAGACAATGGAGCTTGCGAGACGCATTCTGTCGGCACGAACGGCGACGAATAAGAGCGGCCCGCATGGTGGTTGTAACGGGTCGGAGCCGTCCTGGCTCGCCCAGTCCAAACACCAGACGCGTTTGCTGTAGTCGCACCACAAGTTTTGAGCACGTCGTTCTTCCTCCCAACCTCCAACTCCCCGACTCGTTTCCCTTGCCGGCGACGACGTTGTCCCTCGACGCTCCTCTCCGTGCGGGGCGGAACCACCAGCGGAGCGGTCTCGTCTGTGTGAAGCCATTCCCAACAACACAGGGAGGAAATGAACCCACATTCACTCAGAACAGTCAGCACGTCCCAACATCAACCACGACCCACAGCACGTATTCTGTTATCGGTCACCCGGACTCCAAAAAAACGAAGTTCAGTCATAGTTAGACGACAGTGGTCCACAAGCCTGCACGTTTCGGATGAATCAGCGGCATCGTGAGCCATCCTCGTCACACTCCCCTTAAGAGAATGAATGGTCGAAAACGAAGACCGTGGGATAGATCGGATACATCCGAAGCAGGCGCAGTCGAAAAGCGATGTCGCATAGGCACCTGCACCGGGAAAAGCAACACCTCGCAAGAAGGCCCTAGAACGCTGATACGACAAACGAAGACGAATCCGTTGTCATCCGAAGTCGATAAGTAGATTGTTAAGTCCGCCGTTGTAGTTCGGATGAATCCGAGCTCCAAAGCGGTGTGGACCTCCTCCTGTCGGTCCGTTGCGAACTCGAGTTTTCTTGTCCTTCTGAGTCGGTAACGGTTGTGACTCGGATGCAAACGAATTCGAACAACGCGGTCCAGAGATGGTCGTCCACAAGAGGTCATCTACAACACGTGTTTTCGTCACCGACTTGCGAGCACTGGGTTAACCCTATCCTGCCGAAGGTTCGGTTCGGTTGAACCTGAACTTCGCAAATGTGGCTCGGATTAATCCGATACGGGGACGGGCCGATGGACCCCACGGTCTGTTGACGCCTATCCAGCCATCCGAGCTTCCGTTTTTCCCCAGCTGTCGTCGGGTCTAACCGAATTTCGCACGGTGTCTTCGTCCTTGAGTGTTTAAGACGGGCGTGGCTCTGATTTATCCGATTTCGACAGAGGCTGTCCCGATACGTGCGACCACGTCAGGCTACGCCTTGACGTACAAGTTTATCAGACCATGCGACGTCGTCAATACCCTCTGTGCATGTGGTAAATCCGAAAATGCCACCGGTGTGGTTCGGATTAATCCGACTTGGCCGAGGCGCTTCGCTTTGTTGTCGCCCCACCACATACCGGACCTCCCCGCGATTGCCGTAGTGTGTCATTATAACTTGTGCGTCATCACAAGGGATATCGCCGTCGTCGTGAGTTTTAGTTGGTTGTTGCTCGCCCAATCCAAACAACAGACACGTTTGCTGTAGTCGCTGCACAAGTTTCTAGCTCGTCTTTCTTCCACCGAGCATAACCATCTCGCCCAATCCAATATAGCCCCGCACCCATCTGCGTGGCCACGCATGTTTAGGACATGACATGCGGACGTGTGAGTGTGCCATCTGATCGGGGCGAGATGAAGGAGTTTCGGGAGCAAGAATGCATGTGTTTCATTGGCGATCACTTGCACCGATCAGATGGCACACTCAGATGTCCACGTGTCACGTCCTGAACAAGCGTGGGCACGCTGATGGATGCGGGGCTCTATGCGACAAAGGGGCTCTATGCGGCAGCAGAATGGATGCGAGGCTCCAATATAGCCCCGCGCCCATCAGCGTGGCCACACATGTTCAAGACGTGACACGTGGACGTTTGAGTGTGCCATCTGATCGGTGCGAGTGATCGCTAATAAAACGCATGCATTCTTGCTCCCGAAACTCCATCTCGCCTCGATCAGATGGGACACTCACACGTTTGCATGTCATGTCCTGAACATGAGTGGCCACGCTGATGGGCGCGGGGCTATATTGGAGCCTCGCATCCATTCTGCTTCGCCAACGCCGCAGAGCCGACCTGGACCCAAACCACCTCGCAAGCGAGAACCTTCTTAAGGACGCAGCACTTCTCGTTGTCGGTCAGCGACTCCATCGATTTCCAACAATGTGTGTCTGGCTCAGGCACTTGCACGAACCAGTCGCCCTCCTCTTTCTCTTCACGCGGGCACCTGTCGCGCTTCCACTGCCACCTAATGTCTTTCATTGACAGCTTCAGCTGTCTCGGGGGCGCCTTCAGGTCCTTCTTGTTGTCCTGGGAACTGATAAGGAAGTACCCTTCGAAGTCGTCGTCCGAAAAGTAGAGAATTCGTGCAGGCCACCGCTCGAAATTGTATTTCCTGGCCACCTCGCTGCAGCCGCGTTGTGCTACCCACACACCGCGTAGTAGTAGTATTGCCCCGCCAGCTCATCCCTCCATTCCTCCGGCCTCAGACGTTCTGCCTTGGTCCCCAGAGTCGATTTATCAAGCCCCAGCGGTGCCAGCTTCAGGGTAGGCAAATCGTAAGACTGCGCTTTGTTTTCGAACGCCAACCGCATCGCTTCTTTGATCCCTTCCACGAGCATGGGATCCAGGGACCGCTGGTTGTACAGGTCCTCCCAGTCTCCGAGGTCGACGACCTGCGCAGGGCTAACCTCAAACTCCCTCTTTGTCCGAACGCCGTCTTTGTACTCCAGGAAGTACCCGGCGTCGACGTCGATTGGAGGCCTTTTCGTCGGTGGAGAAGACATTCTAGACGAAGGTTGCTTCTGTCTCGAAGCCGGTCGTTTGGTAACCTGCCGGCCCTCCTCCCCCTCGGTCCCCTTTCGTTTCTCTCCCGCAGTCCTGAGGCCCTTGCTCTTCAGCTTCTTCGAAGAACCGACGAAATCATTTGTGCGATCCCCCCTCCTCTTTTGCGGAGTGCCTTGCGTGCCCAGGCTGCCCGCAGTCACCTCATCCACACTCTGGCCCTCGCTCGCCTCCAAGTCGACCTTTGAAGAGGCTGCCACCTTTCCTGTAGGTTCCGCACTCTCCCGTCGAACCGGATCTCCAATGTCGACCCCTGGAATAGACAACACCGACCGCTGCCTGTCCCTCAACGGCGCTGCAGGCCCCTCCTCCTCGATGTCATCGAACTGTCCTCGGCTCTCGCCGCGGTGCAGCCGAGTAGCCGGACCAGAACCCAGATCACCGCCCTCCGCCACCGCCCCGCTTGACTCGCAACCGCCGCACGGCCTGAACGGCAACAAGAGCTCCCGGGAGGGGCCGACGTCGCAGGGGACGTCGAGAACGATGTTCTTGTCCTCCAGCTTGTCGAAAAACTCACGCGCCAAAACAAAACCACCCACGAGAACGAGTTCTCTGTAGAACGGGGTGTCCACAGCACCCACCCCTTTGCGTCCTCCCACCCCAAGACGGCCCCAAGCACTCGACGCCTTCTGCCGTCATCAACAAAGATGACAGGACCACATGGCTGTGCAGTGGGGTTGGAAGCGTCTCCACAGCACCAGTCGATGAACCATTTCGACTCCGAATGGTTCAACCATCCTTTCGTGGCAGTAGACGACCTCCTCGTGGAATCTTTTCCGGATGTCTTCTCGGAGGTCCCCGTTGCCTTCACCTCGCCCTTTGAAGAAGATATCCTGCCTGCGAACGACAACCCAAATCGCACCACGTACCATGCAGTCAAGGTTTTGGAAAACACATAAGGAACAGAACAGTCGTCGGCACACGGCGACGCAGGCTCTTGCGGAGCGAAATCCGCACGCAAAGACACCCCGGAACCCAACTTAGGAACGGCTAGAATGGGTAGTTCGTCGGGATCTGAATTTCAATAGTGCACGAGTCGTAGAGGCAGAGTGTCGGGGATCAAGCGCCGTTTATGCGGCAGACAGCGCACCGGAAGAACGAAGAAAGACCAACGCATAGGGAAAATCGAGAAGTTCGTCGGGATCTGAACTTCATGACTGTCGGTCATTTTCAAAGCTCGCGTTGGACGGTGCAGTGTCCTCTGCCCAACACTCGGAACCCGGACAGACCAGCACGCGAAGTCCGCCCGGGTCCAGACTAAAAGACGGTGCGAAAGAAAGAGAGAAACAGCCAGCCCATGCAGTCGGCGTTCCAGAACTGTTCTCGAACGAACACACTCCGCAAATGCATTTGATCAAAACCAGAAGTCAGAGACAGACTCTCCCCGTCGCCGGGCGGGTTGTGCGAACCAGCGGACGGGCATGTCCGAAGACAAACCAACGCACCTCCCGAATCGTGAAGTTCGTCGGGATCCGAACTTCAGGACGATGCGACAGGCAGAGACGGCGTCAGAGACACACGATCCATGGACTCAAAGAAAAACACGACCTGGGAATGGCACACAAACATGAGAGGCCGGTCGAGAAGGATTAGTTCGCTGAAATCCGAACTTCTTCTGATATGCGCAGCAGCCTTGACAACATTGTGTGGGTCCCTGACGGGGTAGAACGGAACGTGTGGAGCAGCGTGGACAGGAACTGTTGTCGCATTCCACGAGGCATCAGGAAGACTAGTGTGTGTCCAATAGAGAGGCGTCACAGGAAGTTCGCCGGGATCCGAACTAAAGGACGCTTCGAGAAAGACGCACAAGGAGAAATACTGGATCACGTATGAGGTTAGACGCAAGACGGGGTCCGAGCAAGGTGTTGAAGGGAGAACTTACAGAATTGTTCTGCCGGCGTCGAACTCTGCGACTGGGATCCCTAAGAGTGCTTTTGGAATTTCGCAACGACAATGATCGACTGTTTGGCAGATGTCGATGGTGGACGGGCGGCAACCGAACGCGGACAGGGCACACTGCACTCCGGTTGGCGGCTGTGTCAGATCGCGAACGTGCCTAGGCGGAACTGGTTGCAAATCTTTTACGAACGCCGCGCCCAACCGGATTTAGGTCTCCGGCAAACAGTTGTAGCTCGAAGGCCGGTCGGACGGGCCTGCGGCCTCAAGCAAGACCCTGCTTGTGGGCCCCGCTGGTTCGTGCGGCCCGCCCGACGCCAACAGCACCGAAGCCAAATCAACGCACACCCCAAAATCGAAGTTCGCCGGGATCCGAACTTCGCCAGGGCGTGACAGTGAAGGAGACGGGGTCGGAGACAGACCTCTCGTTCATATGTGTCCACATTCGGGGTTCCCCAGGGACGATGTAGTGAACCGAAGCCATACAAAGCATTCATTGATGATCCGTATACGTGGATCTGCGGTTCGTCTACCGATGCCCTCTCGAAAAAGACGGACATGTATTTCATCCTAACAAACACACCCGGTCGTGCTAAGGAATTCCCGATGCAGTCCCGTATATCGCACACTTTCTCCTCGACCGCACGATGCATCGAAAAGTTTCGGACCCACCCTGCTATAACCAAATCACGCCACCCATCTACACGTTCAGGCCCGAGCGTCTCCACGAATTTGGACCCCTCAATCACCACCTCGTTGCGTGACACAAGCACAACTGCATCGACGAGTTTCCTGCTCTTGTTCGAAGCAGCAACATACAGAACTCTGGCGAGATCAGACCCGGACACAGTCAATCGCACACAACAGTATGACACAGCTTGTGGAGAATTCTCGGGGCAGCGGAGCGGGTACTGCTCTAGGAATGAGCAGTGGCGAGCGCAGTCCACCAACTCTTGTTTCTGGGGGCATCCCCAAGTTCGTGGCGACGACCTGACGTAGTGGCACTCGAGGCAGCTGAAATGGCGGCTAATGCAGCCCAGTGCTCTGCGCATGTGGTTCAGGAACTTGTGTCCGAGGACAGCGTCAGACACCGGGATGAGGTTCCCGAACTCCAACATGTTGGCGAACTTGTACTGGCTTGCCCAAGGACAACGACTCTCCATCGTGGCCCAATTCCGATCGCACCAGCCATCAACATGCACCTCCAAGCACGGGACGACGGTCATCCAGGGGTCCTCGTCGAAGTCCTCTGTGGTCGCTCCGTGGATCGTTGTTACACCGTTAAAATATCACACGAATCACGTGCAAGGAGGAAACGGTTCTTCCAAGCGAATGTGCATCTCGGGACTCATGGTCTGTGGTGTCGAGAAGATCGGCTCCACGATTCGTGGTGTCGAGAAGGTTGCCTCCATTACACACCCTACACAACACGCACACATGCCAAACGACACACACGGGCACAGAGACACTCGTAAACACGTCGTGTTTCGCGATCTGCGACCCTTAGCATCAGACGGAACGCGTGCTCGAAGATCCGATTTCGGGGGGTCGACCTGGTCGGTGTTCACATCTGTCGGCCGGCCGGCCACCTGCAATCATGTCCCGCGAGAGCTGGGCACCTCGTGTTCGTCGTGATCAGAATTTGGCGAGACTGCGCGGGAGAAACAAAGCTGTCTCTCAAACTTGGCGTCCCAAAAGTTCTTGAAGTTCGCATCCCGACGGACTTCACATTTTTAAGAATCCGAAGTTGTGGCTATCCATCGGCCGTCAGAAAACCCAACAGTCAGAGCCCACACCACCCGAAAATTGAAGTACGCTTGGGTCCGAACTTGACGACCACACGAGGAACCTTGCACGAGAAGTTCGGCTCCCAGCGAACTTCGCATTCTCAGGAACCCGAAGTTCGCCGGGATTCGAAATTGACGACTGTCCGAGGAACCGTGCATGGCAGTTTTAGATGCACGGCCCACCAGGCCAGCCGCAAACACGAATTGCGAAAGGAGGAAATCTCAAGTTCGCCGGGATCTGGACTTGGCGAAATCGCGTGGGAGAGACACAGCTGGCGAACTCGACGATGGGATGAGGAACCGTGCGCGAGAAGTTCGGATCCCGGTGGACTTCGCATTTCTGCGAAACAAAAGTTGTGGCAAACCACCGGGCGCGAGAAAGCCCACAGACAGAACCCACACCATGCGAGAAGCGAAGTTCGCCGGGGTCCGAACTTGATGAGTGTACGAGGAACCGTTCACGAGAAATTCGGATCCCGATGGACTTTGCGTTTTCACAGATCTAAAGTCCGCTAAGATCGAAACTTGGTAAACGTGCGAGGAATTGGGCACGTGAGCTCGGATCCATGGGAGGGCAAGCGAGCCGCAAAAATGTCTGGCGAAAGGCGCGAACCTGCTGTTCGTCGGGATCCGAACTTTGCAAAACCGCGCGGGAGAGAAACAACCGGTGAACTCGGCGAGTGAACGAGGAGCCGTGCATGAGAAGTTCGGATCCCGGCGAACTTCACATTTTTCGAATCTGTAGTTGTGCAATCCCTCGGGAGCTGGAAAGTCCGCAATCGGAACCCACACAATGCGGAAAGCGAAGTTCGCCAGGGTCCGAACTTGACGTCCATGTGAGGAACCGTGAAGGACAAGTCCGGATCCTGGCGGTCTTCGCATTTTCACGAATCCGAAGTTCATTGAGGTCCGGAGTTGACGATTGTGCAAGGAGCCGTGCAAGCGACGTTCAGATCCACAGGCCAGCGCGCGAGCCTCAAACATGTCTTGCGAAAGGCGAGAACTTGAAGTTCGCCGGGGTTCGAACTTCGCGAAACTGCATGGGAGAGACACACCTGTTTGCCAAAATCGCCATCTAACAATTTCTTGAAACTCGGATCCCGGCGGACTTCAAATGTTCACACGTCCGCGGCTGTGGTTGCGGTTCGGGGTTGCGAAGCGTGTTCAAACAGCTGCTCAGGCTAGAATCCGGACTTCTTCCGGTGTTTGATTTCGCGATCAGTTCGGTTGGCACCGCCAAGTTTGTGCTGGCGGATTAGGACGGTCACGTTCCAATGACGAGGACTGTACCGACGATGCATGGGGTGGTGGCTGCTCCACGTTCGCCGTTCAGTGACTATCAAGTGTCGATGACCCGATGTCCTCCAAAGTTCGACGTCTGACGAGGTTCGACGCCCGCCGAGGTTTGATGTGGAGCCCGGTTCGATGTTTTACAACGTTCGATGTGCAACAAGATTGTGACGAAGTGTTTTTCTTCCGTTCGCAGATCGGGATCGACTTTCGATGTGCGACAACATTGTGACAAGGTTGTGTGATTTGTTAGCGGGTTTCGATCGTGCACATGATCATTTGCCTTGAGGATTCTCCGCGATCAATATGCACGAAACAGTAGATTGGTCATGAAATCTGCCAGTATCAGCTGATTGATCAGCCGCTCGGTTGGCGGTTGGTGTGGTGGCTGATCAATCGCCAATCAATGGATCCAGGCAGAATACCTGACCAATCGACTGTTCAATCCATGACGATCAGGTGGTTAGATAAACAGGTCGCTCGACGACGGGTTGCATCTCGCACACGCAGACGCACAGAAACACGCGCACGCACATCGCCTTGCGAAACACAAAACAGGTTATGGTGCTCATACAACACACACACGCACACGCAAACACACACGCACGCATGCACATCGCCGCGTGTGTTTTGGTTTTGCCATTGAGACGATCAAAACACACAATCGGCGACGTCTTCGGTGCAGCACACACGAGCAATCGACCGCTCGCAAGTAATATATTGCCTGGTCGATTGGATGCGTTTGTGATCCAGACGTTGTCGCCTCGTGCATTGATTAATCATCCGTTCGGCAGATCAGGGGCGATGTTGTTGGGGCAGCTAACAACATCTATCACCCGATCGCAAGTGGTCGGCTTGTATTTGGTGATGGGTCGGTTCATCACGTGTGTGGTGTGCATATTGTCATGGATCAGATCGATCATCCGATCACGAGTGGTCAGAGCACAGACGACATAAAGAACAACACACACGCGGTGATAACGTCCACACGGCGGACACAATCAATCATTTGATCACGAGTGATCTCATCGTGTTTCGCGATTGGTCGATGGATGCGTTCGCTGTATCGACACTGCCACCGCGTGTTCCGATTGATCATCCATTGGGCAGATCGGCGGACGTGACATTGGGATCAATCAAGATCAGTCGAGTGTGGCAAGATGAGGTTGAACACAGCATGAGCGCAATCGTTTTTAATACTTTCCTCGAACATCCACACACAAGCGTCATTCGGGGAATCGAAGTGGAAATCATGTCTTTTATCCCTGACCTCGCACGTTAGCGCATATCTCCCCACGCTCAATGCGCACGAACACACACACACGAGAACAAATATGCACAGACAGGCACACGCACACACACATGCATACACACGCACACACACACACACACACACACACACACACACACACACACACACACACACACACACACGCACACACACATACACACGCCGCCGCACGGCGCCCACACACATACGCCCCTCAGGCACAGACACGCGCACGATCCTGCCTCGCGCGTGTGGCACACACTTCATACGAACACGTACACAATGGAACACGCACTCGAACACACACGAAAACAATGAAGCATGCGCAAGAACACACTCCCACACAAACACACACACACACACGCCCACCGGCACACATGCAGATACGACCTCTTTCGATCTGCGCGAGCATATCATCACAAAACCCGCCAACACGCGCGCACATACAAACATACGTCCCGGCTGCGTGCGCACTCACCGTGTGAAACTGTCGAGTTGAGATGAGCGCGAACCCCGGCGTTAAACGTGACGGCACGCTGTCGATCTTTGGGCGTGTGCTTTGCGTTTGCGAGGGTGCTGCGTGGGGTGATGGTCGCGCCTTTCGAGTAAGGAGAGCGGTAGCAACGTCG
Source organism: Chara braunii (assembly GCA_003427395.1). Classification (NCBI taxonomy): domain Eukaryota; kingdom Viridiplantae; phylum Streptophyta; class Charophyceae; order Charales; family Characeae; genus Chara; species Chara braunii. The sequence goes on from BFEA01000999.1 coordinate 81,360, forward strand.
AATATGACGT